>JBAKBP010005324.1:0-123356 GCA_037953745.1 Lithodes maja
GGGTGAGATTTACATGGATGAGTACTGGAGGGGAATTATCTCACCTAGAGACAAATTTTTTTTTTTTTGATAGGCCCTTTTTTTTTTTGGAAAGCTTTTTTTATGGTCCTGCTTCCGTGAGGCCTATCGCGTTCCCTATAGAAAGCCTTCCGTGAGGCCTATCGCGCTTGCCGGGTTAATTACTCCTTCCATTCATCTACCCATAGCCTATGATAGCGCAGTTGGAAAGTGTGTACATGCTTAGATTGATATGCAGGATTCGAAACTACATACTAAATCGTAGGCTTGTCCACCATTCGTTAACTGTCTTCGTAGCGCAATGGATAAATGCACTGAATTTCGGTGTGAGCATCCTAGGTTCGAATCCCTGGACTGCCAAATGTATTTGTTGATTTAATTAATTGAGTTTAGGAGTAAAGTCGGTTGGTGGAGGGAACATAATAATATACACACTTATACAGTTAGTAAGCATATCTGATTTCTCCATTATCTTAAAGGTTGTGTTTTTCATACATATTATATAATTATTATCTCCCTCTATCAAACACACACACACACACACACACACACACACACACACACACACACACACACACACAGAAACACTACCATACACATAAGCCTACACAGTGATCTTTCATAACAAATATATAAACGTGTACAAACCAGGACAACAAAAAGAGAGCACTTTACAATAATAAATAATTCAGCTTAAATACTAAAGAGTAAACCAAGGAACACAGACCTACACACAAATGTTGTGAACAAGTTGAACACAATGGGGAATGGAAACAGTCGGAACATAATGACACCAGTGGAAGAGGAAACATAACTCAATAACACTTGAGAGAGAGAGAGAGAGAAGGAGAGATGGTGTGATTAGCTTTCTCTCTCACTCATCTTGTTGATAATTGAGGTGCTCAATTTCTTCCGGACATAATAGATAATATAAAACCTACATATACATTGTGATAAAACAAATGTCTCAGAAATTGGTTCATGGACTTGTTTTAAAGAGCGAGCACACTTGGGATGCACAGTTGGTTACAGAAGATATCTGACTAACTTGATAATGATAATAATCTCCAGGTTGTTTATTTAGCTCCATATCTCTTTAGCCCTTGCTCTGAGATTCAATAGCGCTCGACTATATTATTGAAAGGCGGGTAATTGAGCTCATGTATCGCAGGTGGAAGACCGAGACACTCTCACTACACTAAGGTCATTCATTGTATTAATACCGTGGGCATTGAGGCGCCGCATTGGAATATTACAGTCAACCTACAGTATATGTTTGTTATATTCTATTTAACACCTTACGAGCGGCCTATGCGGTTTATTTATATGTACCGCCCAGCGGGGTGTTTTTAGCCAAAATAGGGCTGTTTACGTGATCATTTTCATGCCTAAATAAGACCCAGAACGTAAAACAAGTATCTATCCCTGAAAGGGCATAAACAGAGCTTTCGAATGACACCATAACGATCCTTTTATGATGGCTAGTTTTCTTGCAAAAACCATGCAACGCGAGTGCAAAAAGCATGTAATTAGGCACTTTCCCCATACAATTCCGTATATAGCGAGTGAGAGAGGGAGGGAGGAGGTGGGATTCGTGTCAGTAGGTTCGCCGCGGTGGTCTGGAGCAGTCATACGCTCGCTACTCTCCTGCCACCACTTGTCTCTCTCTCTCAGCAACATTACGTGCTGAAATTGCCACACGATATATGTCGAGCACCGCCACATAGTCCAGCTTTATTTAACTCGACTTATGTTGCTCGCCGCTAATTAAGGGTTAAATGTGTATATTTTTAGAAGGAATGTTTTTAAAGGTTCGTCAAACTTAATCTCTACCCCCACCCCTCCCCACAAACACAAACATACTGTACTGTACAGACATATATATATATATATATATAGATATGTAACTATATAGAGGTTAAATCACAAATACGTGTGATCAAATTATGTAGTAAAATTTGCTAGGAAAATTGAAACAATGGAACACCAAGCTTTCGTCTATTCTCTCAAGACATTTTCAGGGAAATACGTATTACCCTGAAGATGTCTTGAGAGAATAGACGAAAGCTTGGTGTTCCATCGTTCCAATTTTCCTGGCAAGTTTTACTATATATATACAGTATATATTAAATATATAGTAAAACTTGCCAGGAAAATTGAAACAATGGAACACCAAGCTTTCGTCTATGAATGTAGTTGTGTGTGTGATTATTTTACTTGGGTGTGTGCGTATTGCTGTGTGTCTGTGTTTGGGTGTTATTGCAATATTTTCTTAATAGATAAGCAATGGTAACAGATAAAGTTACTTGGAAAATGAAGTATATAATGTTATCTTGATCCAGCTGTTGACCGCTATGTCGTCGGGTTGTTGTGTTACGTGGTCGTGAATATTGTGCGCGCGTAGCTCAACCCCAAAATGGCGGGTGTCCTCAATAGATCCAGAGCAAAAAACACTCCAAACAAAGCAGTTTGTGATTAGGTAAGATAATTCCCCTCTATTACCACTCCTAAATGTGTCCCAACCCATCTCCTTCCCCTCCTTTTCCCCCCTCCTCGATTATCAGTTATTTTTCCTCTTATTCACCCCTTTATCAGGTAATTTTTGGCGCGAAATTCCCCCTCCCGGTCTCTTTAACATGGGTGAGGCAGCTAGAGATCCTAGCAACACAGAGACTTCTGCTCAAACTCATCAGTATCGATCGAGAGCTGGTAGAGCGAACATATAATAATTATATTATATGTTACCATAGATTACAGTAGATCTGGACTGGACACGAAAATGGAATTTTGCAGTAAGGGACCCAAAAGCGGAGAACGTACCCCCAAGTTTGAACCTCGAAACCGCGAAAATATCACATTTCTACTGTAGTCTATGATGTTACTTATGACGATTTTCGTCAGAATAGAACCAAATACCTTTAAACTACCATGGCTTCACAGTTTCGGAGTTTATTCCATGGTGGAAGTTCGGTGTGGCGTATAAGAGGCACACAAGCACCTTTAACGGTGGATTTCTCTAACTTTACAATTGGGCCTTTATATCCAGTATGAGTTAACAATACATGTGGATAACAGTTTCCACCCTGACAAGTACAACACCAATATTTTTGGAATTACAGACCTCCCTCTTTGATACCGACCTAAACTCTGCTGCCAAACACGTTATTGTGATTCCTCTTTAAAGTGTCGGGACAGGAATTACGTGACGGTATAGATGAGTGTACAATAGTTCACCCAATATCTATATTATACTACCACTATGATACCATTATACTATCGGATAAAGGGAGATAGTATATTTCACCCAATACCTTCCAGTATCCATATTATCCAAATACTAATAAATACTGTACTGGAACTCTCACAAAATACTACTACTATTCTGCTATCAGACAAATGGTTATACTATAATTCACCCAATACCTTCCAGTACCCATATTATCCAAATACTAATAAATACTGTACTGTAACTCTCACAAAATACTACTACTATTCTGCTATCAGACAAATGATTATACTATAATTCACCCAATACCTTCCAGTACCCATATTATCCAAATACTAATAAATACTGTACTGTAACTCTCACAAAATACTACTACTATTCTGCTATCAGACAAATGGTTATACTATAATTCACCCAATACCTTCCAGTACCCATATTATCCAAATACTAATAAATACTGTACTGTAACTCTCACAAAATACTACTACTATTCTGCTATCAGACAAATGGTTATACTATAATTCACCCAATACCTTCCAGTACCCATATTATCCAAATACTAATAAATACTGTACTGGAACTCTCACAAAATACTACTACTATTCTGCTATCAGACAAATGGTTATACTATAATTCACCCAATACCTTCCAGTACCCATATTATCCAAATACTAATAAATACTGTACTGTAACTCTCACAAAATACTACTACTATTCTGCTATCAGACAAATGGTTATACTATAATTCACCCAATACCTTCCAGTACCCATATTATCCAAATACTAATAAATACTGTACTGTAACTCTCACAAAATACTACTACTATTCTGCTATCAGACAAATGGTTATACTATAATTCACCCAATACCTTCCAGTACCCATATTATCCAAATACTAATAAATACTGTACTGTAACTCTCACAAAATACTACTACTATTCTGCTATCAGACAAATGGTTATACTATAATTCACCCAATACCTTCCAGTACCCATATTATCCAAATACTAATAAATACTGTATTGTAACTCTCACAAAATACTACTACTATTCTGCTATCAGACAAATGGTTATACTATAATTCATCCAATACCTTCCAGTACCCATATTATCCAAATACTAATAAATACTGTACTGTAACTCTCACAAAATACTACTACTATTCTGCTATCAGACAAATGGTTATACTATAATTCACCCAATACCTTCCAGTACCCATATTATCCAAATACTAATAAATACTGTACTGTAACTCTCACAAAATACTACTACTATTCTGCTATCAGACAAATGGTTATACTATAATTCACCCAATACCTTCCAGTACCCATATTATCCAAATACTAATAAATACTGTACTGTAACTCTCACAAAATACTACTACTATTCTGCTATCAGACAAATGGTTATACTATAATTCACCCAATACCTTCCAGTACCCATATTATCCAAATACTAATAAATACTGTACTGTAACTCTCACAAAATACTACTACTATTCTGCTATCAGACAAATGGTTATACTATAATTCACCCAATACCTTCCAGTACCCATATTATCCAAATACTAATAAATACTGTACTGTAACTCTCACAAAATACTACTACTATTCTGCTATCAGACAAATGGTTATACTATAATTCACCCAATACCTTCCAGTACCCATATTATCCAAATACTAATAAATACTGTACTGTAACTCTCACAAAATACTACTACTATTCTGCTATCAGACAAATGGTTATACTATAATTCACCCAATACCTTCCAGTACCCATATTATCCAAATACTAATAAATACTGTACTGTAACTCTCACAAAATACTACTACTATTCTGCTATCAGACAAATGGTTATACTATAATTCACCCAATACCTTCCAGTACCCATATTATCCAAATACTAATAAATACTGTACTGTAACTCTCACAAAATACTACTACTATTCTGCTATCAGACAAATGGTTATACTATAATTCACCCAATACCTTCCAGTACCCATATTATCCAAATACTAATAAATACTGTACTGTAACTCTCACAAAATACTACTACTATTCTGCTATCAGACAAATGGTTATACTATAATTCACCCAATACCTTCCAGTACCCATATTATCCAAATACTAATAAATACTGTACTGTAACTCTCACAAAATACTACTACTATTCTGCTATCAGACAAATGGTTATACTATAATTCACCCAATACCTTCCAGTACCCATATTATCCAAATACTAATAAATACTGTACTGTAACTCTCACAAAATACTACTACTATTCTGCTATCAGACAAATGGTTATACTATAATTCACCCAATACCTTCCAGTACCCATATTATCCAAATACTAATAAATACTGTACTGTAACTCTCACAAAATACTACTACTATTCTGCTATCAGACAAATGGTTATACTATAATTCACCCAATACCTTCCAGTACCCATATTATCCAAATACTAATAAATACTGTACTGTAACTCTCACAAAATACTACTACTATTCTGCTATCAGACAAATGGTTATACTATAATTCACCCAATACCTTCCAGTACCCATATTATCCAAATACTAATAAATACTGTACTGTAACTCTCACAAAATACTACTACTATTCTGCTATCAGACAAATGGTTATACTATAATTCACCCAATACCTTCCAGTACCCATATTATCCAAATACTAATAAATACTGTACTGTAACTCTCACAAAATACTACTACTATTCTGCTATCAGACAAATGGTTATACTATAATTCACCCAATACCTTCCAGTACCCATATTATCCAAATACTAATAAATACTGTACTGTAACTCTCACAAAATACTACTACTATTCTGCTATCAGACAAATGGTTATACTATAATTCACCCAATACCTTCCAGTACCCATATTATCCAAATACTAATAAATACTGTACTGTAACTCTCACAAAATACTACTACTATTCTGCTATCAGACAAATGGTTATACTATAATTCAAACCCAATACCTTCCAGTACCCATATTATCCAAATACTAATAAATACTGTACTGTAACTCTCACAAAATACTACTACTATTCTGCTATCAGACAAATGGTTATACTATAATTCACCCAATACCTTCCAGTACCCATATTATCCAAATACTAATAAATACTGTACTGTAACTCTCACAAAATACTACTACTATTCTGCTATCAGACAAATGGTTATACTATAATTCACCCAATACCTTCCAGTACCCATATTATCCAAATACTAATAAATACTGTACTGTAACTCTCACAAAATACTACTACTATTCTGCTATCAGACAAATGGTTATACTATAATTCACCCAATACCTTCCAGTACCCATATTATCCAAATACTAATAAATACTGTACTGTAACTCTCACAAAATACTACTACTATTCTGCTATCAGACAAATGGTTATACTATAATTCACCCAATACCTTCCAGTACCCATATTATCCAAATACTAATAAATACTGTACTGTAACTCTCACAAAATACTACTACTATTCTGCTATCAGACAAATGGTTATACTATAATTCACCCAATACCTTCCAGTACCCATATTATCCAAATACTAATAAATACTGTACTGTAACTCTCACAAAATACTACTACTATTCTGCTATCAGACAAATGGTTATACTATAATTCACCCAATACCTTCCAGTACCCATATTATCCAAATACTAATAAATACTGTACTGTAACTCTCACAAAATACTACTACTATTCTGCTATCAGACAAATGGTTATACTATAATTCACCCAATACCTTCCAGTACCCATATTATCCAAATACTAATAAATACTGTACTGTAACTCTCACAAAATACTACTACTATTCTGCTATCAGACAAATGGTTATACTATAATTCACCCAATACCTTCCAGTACCCATATTATCCAAATACTAATAAATACTGTACTGTAACTCTCACAAAATACTACTACTATTCTGCTATCAGACAAATGGTTATACTATAATTCACCCAATACCTTCCAGTACCCATATTATCCAAATACTAATAAATACTGTACTGTAACTCTCACAAAATACTACTACTATTCTGCTATCAGACAAATGGTTATACTATAATTCACCCAATACCTTCCAGTACCCATATTATCCAAATACTAATAAATACTGTACTGTAACTCTCACAAAATACTACTACTATTCTGCTATCAGACAAATGGTTATACTATAATTCACCCAATACCTTCCAGTACCCATATTATCCAAATACTAATAAATACTGTACTGTAACTCTCACAAAATACTACTACTATTCTGCTATCAGACAAATGGTTATACTATAATTCACCCAATACCTTCCAGTACCCATATTATCCAAATACTAATAAATACTGTACTGTAACTCTCACAAAATACTACTACTATTCTGCTATCAGACAAATGGTTATACTATAATTCACCCAATACCTTCCAGTACCCATATTATCCAAATACTAATAAATACTGTACTGTAACTCTCACAAAATACTACTACTATTCTGCTATCAGACAAATGGTTATACTATAATTCACCCAATACCTTCCAGTACCCATATTATCCAAATACTAATAAATACTGTACTGTAACTCTCACAAAATACTACTACTATTCTGCTATCAGACAAATGGTTATACTATAATTCACCCAATACCTTCCAGTACCCATATTATCCAAATACTAATAAATACTGTACTGTAACTCTCACAAAATACTACTACTATTCTGCTATCAGACAAATGGTTATACTATAATTCACCCAATACCTTCCAGTACCCATATTATCCAAATACTAATAAATACTGTACTGTAACTCTCACAAAATACTACTACTATTCTGCTATCAGACAAATGGTTATACTATAATTCACCCAATACCTTCCAGTACCCATATTATCCAAATACTAATAAATACTGTACTGTAACTCTCACAAAATACTACTACTATTCTGCTATCAGACAAATGGTTATACTATAATTCACCCAATACCTTCCAGTACCCATATTATCCAAATACTAATAAATACTGTACTGTAACTCTCACAAAATACTACTACTATTCTGCTATCAGACAAATGGTTATACTATAATTCACCCAATACCTTCCAGTACCCATATTATCCAAATACTAATAAATACTGTACTGTAACTCTCACAAAATACTACTACTATTCTGCTATCAGACAAATGGTTATACTATAATTCACCCAATACCTTCCAGTACCCATATTATCCAAATACTAATAAATACTGTACTGTAACTCTCACAAAATACTACTACTATTCTGCTATCAGACAAATGGTTATACTATAATTCACCCAATACCTTCCAGTACCCATATTATCCAAATACTAATAAATACTGTACTGTAACTCTCACAAAATACTACTACTATTCTGCTATCAGACAAATGGTTATACTATAATTCACCCAATACCTTCCAGTACCCATATTATCCAAATACTAATAAATACTGTACTGTAACTCTCACAAAATACTACTACTATTCTGCTATCAGACAAATGGTTATACTATAATTCACCCAATACCTTCCAGTACCCATATTATCCAAATACTAATAAATACTGTACTGTAACTCTCACAAAATACTACTACTATTCTGCTATCAGACAAATGGTTATACTATAATTCACCCAATACCTTCCAGTACCCATATTATCCAAATACTAATAAATACTGTACTGTAACTCTCACAAAATACTACATACTATTCTGCTATCAGACAAATGGGTATACTATAATTCACCCAAATACCTTCACAGTACCCATATTATCCAAATACTAATAAATACTGTACTGTAACTCTCACAAAATACTACTATTCTGCTATCAGACAAATGGTTATACTATAATTCACCCAATACCTTCCAGTCCCCACATGAGACCAACACTAATGTAGGCTAAACTACATTATATAAAGGTGTACACGGAGCACATTGTAATATGATTTGTCTACAAATATTTAACGATAACTTTTGTTGTATATTCAAGAACACCAGAACGAGATTTTGGTTTCAGAGTTGAGATAAGAAACCAAAAAATAGGAAAAGTGGGGATTGGGCCTGAGTAAATAGATAGATAGATAGATTAATTTACAACCAGACGATTATATATATTCGTAAGAGCTTCTCGTTGTTCCGGTCTCACCATGGTGACCCAAATACTGTGTAACTGTTCCCCAAAACAGGAACATGGAGAGAGAGAGTAGCAGAACAAGTAGCTTATCAAATTTGAGATTCCCAAGATGGAAGGCTTTTACTGAGAGATGTTGAGTTGTTGTCTATAGGTATGGTGGTTGTGGTAGTTGATATAGATTGGTATTACAATTGTTTTTGTATATATATACGGTATATATATATATATATATATATATATATATATATATATATATATATATTTATTTATTTTTGTTTAAGCTGCCCGTAACAAGTATGCCTTCAAAAGTAGAGACATATTTCCAATTACGCTTTTCGAAATAGAAAACTCATTATAAGCAGGGTAAACACAACTAATGTATTTACATATATCGTAATGTATAATATTTATTTACTAAAAACCTTCATACAATACATATTATTTACAAACATTTAGCGAGAAACGAATTGCCTACCTACAGTATATGACTATCTGTCCACCGATCCATATTAGACGTACTCTCTCTCTCTCTCTCTCTCTCCTTCTACTTTACTGTCGTATTATTCCACTATAAATTGTCCCTGTCTAGTAGTATTAAGGCCAGACCACCTAGTTTGGACTGCAAGGTCTGTGTGGTCTGAGTATCTGTTGTTACGGCTGGATCGGCAATACATATTCGGGATTCTTGATCGTAGGACAGAAATGGCTTATGTGACAACGACACGCTCGATTCCAGTCCCAAATACTATATGCTCCAGACAACAAAAGCACCAACGCCCTACAGAGTTATCGTCTATGGTAACGAGGTACCTTAACTCGGCGAAAGTGTACAACAGGGGTAGGCTATGAGGCTAAACTCCCTCAGACATTTATAGGTTACGTTATTAATAAAGAAATGCAATACTCAAGAAACTACGTTAATATTAAGCCTCTAATAATGTAGAATAGAAGCAGGCTAAAGGTATGACAGTGAAATGCTAAATGACAAATGTACACGCCTACTTGAAAGCGCGTGCACTAGAATAACTGTCCCCTACTAACATGCACTAGCATGTAGCATACAAGATGTTCATGATCCAGTAGATACCTAATAATACACATGGAAGGAACATAAACAGTAGTCACTTATTGTAATAATGAATCTATACTTGGAATAACTAAAAGGTTGCAGGCAACAGTACTGCGCCGGTAGCCTATGTGACGCATGTCGAGTATGAGCATGCTGTACAGAACGCCCAGTCAGGCCCCACTCTCGCTAGGATCGTCAGGGCAGGAACTTTGGCTGTAGTCTGTGTAGAGTTTCCTAACTTAGTTTATGTGAGCCGTTGTACTATAAGTATTATAAATATGTATTTTGTTTTCATCTGAGTCAACGAGTTCTATTTTATATCATTAGTTATAAGTATTGTGTGTGGGACTTATATGTAATGATGAGAGGAGAGAGAGAGAGATATTACGTAACGGGGACCAGTGAGTGCGCCACGCGGGCAGATAGGCCTAATTCCCTCCTCCCTCCTCCCTTCCTCCCTTTCAGCGCGTGGGAAGTTCTTTGTCGATCCCAGATTGAGAGAGAATATGACGTCATGATTGCCAGTGGGCGGTCCTTAAGTAGTTTGAGATATGCCGCTAGAGGGCCGAGTATAAAAAGAGAGGTTCTTGCCACCATTTCTTCAGAACTCATCAGGCAAAGCGACTTCTCATATCCCTTGCAACTATCCATATTCTTCCGACTGATGTGAACTTTCTCTACTCTCTGAACAGCCTATCTTCTTCTCTTCTCGTCCCTGTTTAACCTCCATGACCCCTTTGGTGCAGATTTAGTCAGCCAAAGTATTATCGCTTGAGTTCTCACGAGATAAGTGCCTGTTAGATAGCCTATTTTTGGAAGGGTTAACTAGAATAGGATTGATTGATGTTTGTTGCACTCGTATATGCATTTCCCTGTGTGCGAGTATTCATGTTCCTGTTTTCTGCTGGTTTAGGCAATGCTAGACTGGGATAGGGTTTCTGAGTTGTGATTTCCTATGAGTACTAGGTTGCGGTTGAACCAGTACAATTGCAACGGAGACGTGGAACGCCTAGGTGGTCTTTCTGACTGTGTACCGTGGGAGTTTAGCACTGTGTTGCGAGTGAGGGCTTTTGCCTGTGCCACCCAACACTGTGCTATCTCATTTGCTTGACTTTGAGAGGATCGCCAGGAGAGAACCAGATACTAGTGATCTGGATCTCTCAAGAGAGCATCCCGTCAATTACCGTAATTTGGCCGCACAGTCTTAAGGACCTCGCTAGGCTACGAGCCGCTTGCTCAGCCATTGTCTCTTAACCTTAGATATCCCAGCTAGACTTTGCTCGACCAGCAGATACAGCATAGTATTGAAGCTTCTCCTTATGTATATTATTGTTTAAGCACTATTGATTTCATGTGTGGCACGCTTAGCTACTTCAGAGATTAGTGGCCCACGAGCACAATCTTAGTAGGCTATTGCCAGTGCATTGTCGGAGTACTTCTTCTTAATGTTTGCCATATCCTATTGCTTATTCTTATAATTCTTCTTATGTCAATTTAAAGCCTTTAATTACCAGTGAGTTATTCATTAAATTGCTGTTCAAAATCCGATACTTACTTCTTATGAGTATTCGAGAAGCATCTAACTTATCAGAAGATTCCTTGCTTGATGCTCGAGGACTATTGTTTAACGTAACGTAATAGTGCCGATCCGAAGTAGAGGGTGGAGGACTTCTTAAGTTCTTAGTTCAAGGGTGGATTACTTCGGCTTCGGCCAACACTATTCTTTAGTGTTGTAGTACTTTCTTCTTTGTTTGATTGTTGACCAGACTAGATAACTCCCGTCTTGTTATTAGTCTGTTGTGTGAAACGCTAGTACCGAGTTCTTGTATACCCCGTTATAGCAGATAGAACTCTGGAGGGTAGTGGCGTTTTTTGTTCGGCTGGCAGTACTCTGGGGTTGGGATCGTGTGTTTCCGTTGTGGCAGCGAGCCATACTCGAGTCCTGTGTAAGAGCCCTAGTGTACCCGAGTGCCCGGTCGTAACACCTACTACCGCATAGGCTACTTCGCTTCTCTCACTCTGTCTCCCCTCTGAGTCTGTATGCGCCCTACGCAACAGAACTCCGGACACAGCAGCAAAACGACAGTGCAGTTAATTGATACATGAAAGTATTAATAGTGTTGTCTTGTGTGTGAGTAATGTGTACTGTAAAGTGTTACATACATAAACTTAAAGAGAGCTGCAATGCATAGTAAAATAAAGATATCACCCACTCATCATCCCCATGTGTTCTAGCTAGCAGGCCAAGTCACAGGAACAACGAGTCCCAGCACCGAAAGCGAGAACCCAGGAAAAGACTGCAGAGAACACAAGGACAGATAAATTACGTTACTCTACTATACCGGCACTACGAGCGAGCTGTAGTCTCTGGTACTGCACTCGCTCCTGGCTCGGTAGGCAAATCAAGGCTAAGTCCTCGCCCCTCTACAGACAACTCCTGGGCATGGTCGGGCTCTTACACATGGCACTAGTCTAGTCACAAATTGGATGATGAGCTGGGCACATAACTCGTGAACATGTAGAACGTTCACCAACTATCCTCATCAAGAAGATCGCTGTTCACATTAACCCCTTAAATCTAATACATGTAAATATATGCTTGTCCTAAGAGTAATACGAGAGGTGAGTGCTGAAACTCCTTTAGGACCTCAAGGGAAGGGTATGCATTTAAATAGAGAGAAGAATGAAATGAGAGTAAGGTCGTCAGAGAGAAAGAGTGCAACCGTGAGAAATTGGGAGAGAGGGCAAGGGATGTTAGAATCTCAAAGGTTCTAGGCAACCTGGTCATAGAGCACACAGCGAGCCTCCAGGCAATGTGCTGTACGACAACATGGGCAGCCCAGGCAGCATAGGCAGGCGGCAATGTACTACCAACCCTGTCGCACCTAGCTATAAGCGCAGGGCTGCCAACCGGTCCATACGTCTGGCAACCACCCCCCCGGCAGCGTGGCGCACCGCTACCCTCTCGCTCTGAAGTCTAACTCACTCTCTCTCTCTGAATTCCCACTGTCTTATCTATCAACTTCTCTATTGATACTACATATTAAATGGAAGGTCTCGACATGGCTTAAAACAAAACCCACCACTGGTTAGCAAATGACGAGACCTTTGCAGAGATACAAAGAACATAGTTATACGTTGTCACACTCAATATAAGCAGCCAGCACGGTACACGGTACACGCACCGTGACGGTACAGTGGAGTACCAAGGAGTACAATCAGGTTGCGTTGCTACGCACTGGGTGCGTCACAGCCCCCCCAAGATTTTAGATAATCGACCTTAGAAGCATTATCAAAATCTGACAGGCAACCAACCGACCTGCTACCCTTAGCTGCCACTAATTGCAAAAGGTGCACAACAACTGAAGTGTGAATTATACATAAAACACAATATCGCATGCCTCATGCTACAACAATAAAGACTTACAAAACTAAAAAAAAAAATTCTCGTTTATTTTATTGTTTTATAATCTTTTTGGACGGCGTTATGATAGCCTAATTTTACTCCTGCTCAACCCACACACTGTGCACGACTATCCTGGATCATCAACCCTTGATAGACAATCTGCTATCACGTTCTCACTCCCGGCAATATGCTGAATGTTGAGATTATACTCTTGGAGCATTAGGGACCACCTGGTCAACCGCATATTCCGATTGTGAAACTGATTTAGGAATTCCAAGGGATGATGGTCCGTATAAATCGTCACTACCGGGCCGTAGGCTGGAACATAAACTTCGAAATGTTTGAGCGACAAAACGATAGCAAGAAGCTCCTTCTCTATAGTCGAGTAATTCCTTTGTGCCGAATTAAACTTGCGAGAAAAAAAGCTCACTGGGTGTTCCAAGCCCTCGGAATCAGTCTGCAGTAACACTGCCCCGGCACCCACACCGCTGGCATCAGTCGCCAGCTGAAAACTCCTGGAGAAGTCTGGGGCTCTCAAAATCGGATGTGTACACAGCAGGTGCTTGACTAGGTCGAAAGCCCTCTGACACTCCGCAGCCCAACAGAACTTCACTGACTTCGACAGTAGATCAGTTAACGGTGCTAAGACAGTAGAGTATCCCCGGATGAAGCGCCTATAATAGCCTATCATACCTAGGAACCGCATGACCTGGCGCTTAGTGGTGGGCCTGGGAAACATATTGATAGCCTGTATCTTGCTCAGGGGGGGGCACACCCGGCCTAACCCGACCACGAAGCCAAGATACTGCACAGTAGCCTTTACAAACTCGCACTTCCTCAGGTTCACCACCAGCCCAGCATCGTGCAACTTCCCAAACAGGGTCTCTAAGTGCCTTAGGTGATTTTCAAAATTGTCATCATACACTATCACGTCATCAAGGTAGACCGTGCAGTTAGGGATTTCGTCACAAATATCGTTCATCAGGTTCTGAAACGTGGCAGGTGCGTTCTTAAGCCCATAAGGCATTACGTTACATTGGTAGGTCTTGCCATCTACCACAAAACCACAAACTTGCTTAGCTCGGTCCGACAGGGGTACTTGCCAGTAGCCTTTTACAAGATCAATTTTAGTAAGGTACTTTGCATTCCCTATCTTGTCCACGCTGTCGTCAACTCGAGGCAAAGGGTAAGGGTTGGTAGTGGTCAAGCCATTTAGCCTACGAAAATCTATGCAGAACCGCACCTTGCCGCCAGGTTTTGGCTGCAACGTGACGGGTGATGTCCACTTCACATAACCTTCAGTGATCATCCCTCTCTCAACCATGTACTTTAACTCCTCCCGTAAAGCTGGCAACTTTACCGGCGGCACACGGTAGGGCACTGACTTGAAGGGCACATTATCACCGACGTCCACGTCGTGCGCTACCTGAGTAGTGAGACCTGGGTGTTCGGCGAAAACAGAGGGGTATGACCTGAACAGGCCTAGGACAGCAGCACCCTGGTGCTCAGGCAGGTGACTTACAGCTTGCCTAGCCTCTTGTTCAGTATTCCCCGCCCACTGTTCCGCGGAAATGACACAGTCCCAGCTATCCTCCTCAGCAGCATGACTGTCCCCACCTCCTTCTCCACCCTGGCCGCTGCAGGCCAGCACAGGGACAGTGAGAGGCTCTGAGGGGCGTCTCACATACTCTTTCATGAGGTTAACATGACATAACTGATGTTTTTTTCTACGGTCAGGTGTTGCAACGAGATAATCAAGGTCGGACAGTTTCTTAGCCACCACATACGGCCCAATGAACTTGGCAGAAAGGGGGTGTCCAGGCAAAGGTAAAAGCAACATTACCTCCTGACCCACCGAAAACTCCCGAAGCTTCACCTTGGCGTCATACTGGTGCTTCATGACCGCCTGTGCATTAACCAAGTTATTACCTGCCGCTGCCATGCAACCTATAAGTCTCTCCCGGCTCTCAAGGATATATTTAAGTACAGACCCCGGCTTCTCTTCGCCCTCCCAGATCTCTTTCACCATACTTAAAGGTCCTCTCACATTATGGCCAAAGACTAGTTGATTTGGACTGAACCCCAGGCTCTCTCCTGGGACTTCACGTGCAGCGAACAGAACATACGGCAGACCCAAAT
The DNA here is from genome assembly GCA_037953745.1 of Lithodes maja. Lineage (NCBI taxonomy): Eukaryota > Metazoa > Arthropoda > Malacostraca > Decapoda > Lithodidae > Lithodes > Lithodes maja. Next base: position 16,041 of record JBAKBP010005324.1, read on the forward strand.
CCCAATCAGTGTCATGTTCTGCACAGTAACAGCGTAGCATACTCTTCAGGGTCGAGTGCCACCGCTCCAAGACTCCCTGACTCTCGGGATGGTAGGCTGACGACACTACAGAGCATATACCGTGCAACTGAAGGGTTTGCTTGAACAATTTGGATGTAAAATTGCTCCCCTGGTCTGACTGCACCTCACGTGGAAATCCATAACGGGAACAGAACAATAATAAGTTTTTAACAACTGCCTTTGCCGAGCCGTTTCTCATGGGGTATGCGTCCGGGTATCTCGTAGCCACATCCATGATTGTCAACAGGAATTTATTGCCACTACTAGTAGGCGGGAAAGGGCCAACCAAATCTACTACAACTTTGCTGAACGGAGGCCCGGTGACAGGTATGGGAAACAAAGGTGCCTTCGGGATGGTCTGGTTAGGCTTCCCCGTTGTCTGGCAGGTCGCACACCCAGCCACCCATGCACAGACATCAGCCTTGACCCCAGGCCACCAGAAAAACCTGCCCAATGCCGCCAATGTTTTTGTTACCCCCAAATGACCCGCCACCGGCACATCATGCGCCAGACACAATAAGGACTCTCTATACTTATTTGGAACAACCACCTGGTCTACTACCCTCGCACCGCCCTCCCACTTCGATTTGGGGTCTAGAAATCTGCGGTACAATATCCTGTTGAGCCTAAAGAAATCTCCCGGCTTCGCATCCCCATCTTCCTCCAACTCTATGGCACCATTGCTATAACGAGCTAGGCTAGCGTCTTGCAGCTGCTGCTCACTAATGTCCCTGGGCGTCAATGCATCAAGATGGTTTTGTAATAAGACATTACCCCGGCTAGTAGGCTCTACTGCCTTAGTGGCTCTCGCTACAGCTCTTGCCTCACGCGAAGTCTTACCCAACTCTGCCTTGTTACACACCATATCTGGGCCAGAGTCAACTCCCGTGTTTATTATAGGTCCAAGTACCGAATCACCGAGAAGTGCAGCAGAATCAATGTCCCTTTTCCTGCCCTTAGCAACCTTCTCCTGATCCTTCCTCCACTGTCCCCGAGGTTGAGTGCTAGGCTGTGCAGGAGCCGCAGAGCGAGATCGGGTTACCACACAGGCCATCTCATCCTGTTGGCACCTCCCAACCCATTCCCGATTCTCACCATCCACGTCGGCCGCCCTCTCGGCAACGACTAAGGGTGGAGTCCCGGAAGTGGGCACCGCAAAGTCGTTGCCGAGAAGAAGGTCGACGCCCTCAACTGGCAAACACTCAACGATCCCTACATCCAGCTCCCTGCACACCTCTCCCACTCTCAACTCCAACCTCACAAGTGGGTATGACCTCGTAGCATTTATACCCTGCACCACAACAACTCTGGCCGCATTTATCGGTTTCCCTGTGAAGTTCCTCAACAAAGTTTGCGAAGCCCCCGTATCCCTCAGCAAGTCAACCCTCCGTAGTTCACTCCCCCAGCTCACAAACCCGTGCCCCCGATGGCTACAGAAAGTGTCCCGGACAGGTGTCGAGCCTTCCGTACGCTTCTTTACCGCGTGTGCCTCAGCTGCTGACAACCTACCCCGGGCAGTTGCTGCAGCCTTCAGAGACACACCGATACTGTGAACCAATGACACCGGCTTAGCGGGAGTGTTACTAGGGCACTCACGTGAATAATGGCCTAGCTTCTGACATTTGTAACATTTCACATCCCCAATGGGCTTCTTCCCTTGTGCGGGCGAAGAAGGGGCCTGACCTTTAGTAAACGGGAGAGGCTTGTGTTTGTAGGTGTTATTAGGTGCAATGCATTTAGTGTGGTTATGTGTGTCATAGGATTTGTTATTATCGAAAACTCTGGTGGGTGGGGTATAGCGCCCCTTCTGCCCTGACTCAGCCCTCTGAGCGGCACCGCAACCACGAATCAATGATAATCTGAGGTCTGCCATCTTGGCAGCCTCCTCTACTGTCTTGGGACATTTTTCCTTAATGTTCAGCATTAGATCGGTTCCAGTACATTGGTAAAACTGTTCCAGATAGAAAAGTTGCTTAATTTCCTCAGCCGACTCTGCGTGCTCGGACCGAAACCAGTTATTACCTGCATCTGTTAAGTCCCGTGCGTGCTCCATAAAACTGACGTCGCTCTTCTTATTCACGCCACGGAACTTCAATCTATAAGTTTCGGGTTGCAGTTCGTAGGCCCGGAGCACAGCCTCCTTCACCAGTCCATACACTACACTCTCGTCCAGTGACAGTGCATCGTAGGCTTTCAACCCCTTACCCACTAGACGTGATGAAACTAATGCTGCCCATTTAACCTCCGGCCAGTCATACTCACGACACTTCTTTTCGAAACGAGCAAAAAACTCAGTCACTGCTGTCTCATCAAATGCGGGTACTAACTTAATTAAATGCGAAAGTGAGTCTGTAACCCGGTGCCCACCACCGAGATGACGCCCCGTGGTCTCTACTCTAGACTTCTCGACATCCATTTCAGCCTGGTACCTGGTTGCATCCTGATTGGCTTGGATTCTAGCAACCTCTATGCGTTCTATACTAGCCTGTTGTATCTGAGTCTCCTGCAGCTTAAACTTAGCTAGTTCTAGCTGAAATAACATCTCAGGAGACAGGCCTGGGGGGGGAGAGCACAAAATGGGGGATCCACACCGAGACGTGTTTACGGGTAAGCCAGCTTGCCCTTGAGAACCCTCCTGCTGCATCGTGCTAAGACTCGCTGGCTGAGGGCCCAGCTCAGGGGTAGAGTGGAATGGAGGCTTGGAGGGAACCCCCCAAGACCCCACTCCACCCACCGCCCCATCGCCATCACCCAACAAACATGCCACCAAATTCTTCTTGGGCCAACTGTCAGGACAGTCCCGCCCCAAAACCGTGGCTAAACAGCGAAGACCGTAACAATCAATAGCCTGCAGGCGCTGTTCGGTCAAAGGTGTCTGCAAAAATGCCCGGGCATCCCTCTCTCCACTTATAACACTCCCCTCCCTAAACATCTGTTGTACTTGCTGGTTACTAGGCTGTACCGTGTTATCCTCCCCCGTAAATGATGAGTCATTAGACATAGTGCTGGTTATACAATTGCTGTTCATAAAAAAAAAGAAGTGCTTATTACTAATTGCAGTCTCGACTCACAAAATGTTAAAGATGCTTGAATGACTCTACTCTAGACACCCCCAACGAAACAATCTGCAAGTCCACCAATACAATAATGACACAATAAAAATTCCTCCAATATGCAAGAAAATTCTAGCCAGCTCTACTAGGTAGCATAGAATAGTTCTCCAAAAAACATGTGATAGGATACTACTGAATCTTGTGCAAGGTCGCCATTTTGTTACGGCTGGATCGGCAATACATATTCGGGATTCTTGATCGTAGGACAGAAATGGCTTATGTGACAACGACACGCTCGATTCCAGTCCCAAATACTATATGCTCCAGACAACAAAAGCACCAACGCCCTACAGAGTTATCGTCTATGGTAACGAGGTACCTTAACTCGGCGAAAGTGTACAACAGGGGTAGGCTATGAGGCTAAACTCCCTCAGACATTTATAGGTTACGTTATTAATAAAGAAATGCAATACTCAAGAAACTACGTTAATATTAAGCCTCTAATAATGTAGAATAGAAGCAGGCTAAAGGTATGACAGTGAAATGCTAAATGACAAATGTACACGCCTACTTGAAAGCGCGTGCACTAGAATAACTGTCCCCTACTAACATGCACTAGCATGTAGCATACAAGATGTTCATGATCCAGTAGATACCTAATAATACACATGGAAGGAACATAAACAGTAGTCACTTATTGTAATAATGAATCTATACTTGGAATAACTAAAAGGTTGCAGGCAACAGTACTGCGCCGGTAGCCTACTACCGCATAGGCTACTTCGCTTCTCTCACTCTGTCTCCCCTCTGAGTCTGTATGCGCCCTACGCAACAGAACTCCGGACACAGCAGCAAAACGACAGTGCAGTTAATTGATACATGAAAGTATTAATAGTGTTGTCTTGTGTGTGAGTAATGTGTACTGTAAAGTGTTACATACATAAACTTAAAGAGAGCTGCAATGCATAGTAAAATAAAGATATCACCCACTCATCATCCCCATGTGTTCTAGCTAGCAGGCCAAGTCACAGGAACAACGAGTCCCAGCACCGAAAGCGAGAACCCAGGAAAAGACTGCAGAGAACACAAGGACAGATAAATTACGTTACTCTACTATACCGGCACTACGAGCGAGCTGTAGTCTCTGGTACTGCACTCGCTCCTGGCTCGGTAGGCAAATCAAGGCTAAGTCCTCGCCCCTCTACAGACAACTCCTGGGCATGGTCGGGCTCTTACACATGGCACTAGTCTAGTCACAAATTGGATGATGAGCTGGGCACATAACTTGTGAACATGTAGAACGTTCACCAACTATCCTCATCAAGAAGATCGCTGTTCACATTAACCCCTTAAATCTAATACATGTAAATATATGCTTGTCCTAAGAGTAATACGAGAGGTGAGTGCTGAAACTCCTTTAGGACCTCAAGGGAAGGGTATGCATTTAAATAGAGAGAAGAATGAAATGAGAGTAAGGTCGTCAGAGAGAAAGAGTGCAACCGTGAGAAATTGGGAGAGAGGGCAAGGGATGTTAGAATCTCAAAGGTTCTAGGCAACCTGGTCATAGAGCACACAGCGAGCCTCCAGGCAATGTGCTGTACGACAACATGGGCAGCCCAGGCAGCATAGGCAGGCGGCAATGTACTACCAACCCTGTCGCACCTAGCTATAAGCGCAGGGCTGCCAACCGGTCCATACGTCTGGCAACCACCCCCCCCCCCGGCAGCGTGGCGCACCGCTACCCTCTCGCTCTGAAGTCTAACTCACTCTCTCTCTCTGAATTCCCACTGTCTTATCTATCAACTTCTCTATTGATACTACATATTAAATGGAAGGTCTCGACATGGCTTAAAACAAAACCCACCACTGGTTAGCAAATGACGAGACCTTTGCAGAGATACAAAGAACATAGTTATACGTTGTCACACTCAATATAAGCAGCCAGCACGGTACACGGTACACGCACCGTGACGGTACAGTGGAGTACCAAGGAGTACAATCAGGTTGCGTTGCTACGCACTGGGTGCGTCACACTGTGTACTCTGTAACTCTCTCTAACTCAGCCCACGTTAGTTGACCTTCGTAAATAGTCAGTACACCATGGTGTTACAAGAGTGTGTCTCTCCTAAACCTAGAACCAAGGGCCAGTCAAACTTGACAACATAGTCTGTAATAAATGTATATTTCACAACTCTCCTCATTGACGCTATTTTGGGAACTCATATATTAATGTTAACATATTACTTAATGGACAGTCTTTTTAACCACTAGTACTTGGACCATAATTATTCAAAATAAATATGCTGTACTTACCGGTATATAATAATTATATCATACTACTGCTAAACTAATCTTCAATAAATGTCTACTAACCTAAGCTACCCGAGCCAAGATTTTAGCAAACCCTAACCAAACAAAACATACATATGAGTACCTCTCTCTCTCTCTATCTCCCACAGTAATGAACCAAATTCTCTCCACTGGTCCTAATATTTTCACTCCCAGAGTTTCCAATCAAGGTGTGAAATTTCCGAGGGTGTTAAGCGACCACTTTTACCTGTTGATTGGCAAAACTGGTTGATTATTCATCAAACTTTTTCATAAAATGGCTTTCTCCTTCCCTTTCTTTCATATACAATATATGTATATTATAAAAGTTATAATGGTCATATAATACATACCTATCTACTAACAACAAGACTTCACAACACACCATACTATAACCTATACAAGAACTGTCAACACTCCAACATGATAGACGGAAGTACCAACAACAAAAGGTCACAACACACCATACTATAACCTATACAAGAACTGTCAACACACCAACATGATAGACGGAAGTACCAACAACAAAAGGTCACAACACACCATACTATAACCTATACAAGAACTGTCAACACACCAACATGATAGACGGAAGTACCAACAACAAAAGGTCACAACACACCATACTATAACCTATACAAGAACTGTCAACACACCAACATGATAGACGGAAGTACCAACAACAAAAGGTCACAACACACCATACTATAAGCTATACAAGAACTGTCAACACACCAACATGATAGACGGAAGTACCAACAACAAAAGGTCACAACACCCCATACTATAACCTATACAAGAACTGTCAACACAAAAACAGATTAGACGGAAGTACCAACAATACAAAGTATATACTGTATATGACAAGATCTAGGACTTTACAGAGTAACAATCATACACAGATACACTACAGTAAACATAAACAACAGCCAAGCAAGAGGCACACAAACACACCCAACACATACACTACAGTAAACATAAACAACAGCCAAGCAAGAGGCACACAAACACACCCAACACATACACTACAGTAAACATAAACAACAGCCAAGCAAGAGGCACACAAACACACCCAACACATACACTACATTAAATATAAACAACAGCCAAGCAAGAGGCACACAAACACACCCAACACATACACTACAGTAAACATAAACAACAGCCAAGCAAGAGGCACACAAACACACCCAACACATACACTACAGTAAACATAAACAACAGCCAAACAAGAGGCACACAAACACACCCAACACATACACTACAGTAAACATAAACAACAGCCAAGCAAGAGGCACACAAACACAACCAACACATACACTACAGTAAACATAAACAACAGCCAAACAAGAGACACACAAACACAACCAACACATACACTACAGTAAACATAAACAACAGCCAAGCAAGAGACACACAAACAAAACCAACACATACACTACAGTAAACATAAACAACAGCCAAGCAAGAGGCCCACAAACACACCCAACACATACACTACAGTAAACATAAACAACAGCCAAGCAAGAGGCCCACAAACACACCCAACACATACACTACATTACATATAAACAACAGCCAGAAAAAGGCACACAAACACACCCAACACATACACTACAGTAAACATAAACAACAGCCAAGCAAGAGACACACAAACACACCCAACACATACACTACAGTAAACATAAACAGCAAGTAGAGAAAGGCACACAAACACACCTAACACATACACTACATTAAATATAAACAACAGGTAGAAAAAGGCACACAAACACACCCAACACATATACTACGTTACATATAAACAACAGCCAGAACAAGGCACACAAACACACCCAACACATACACTACAGTAAACATAAACAACAGCCAAGCAAGAGACACACAAACACACCCAACACATACACTACAGTAAATATAAACAACAGGTAGAAGAAGGCACACAAACACACCCAACACATACACTACATTACATATAAACAACAGCCAGAAAAAGGCACACAAACACACCCAACACATACACTACAGTAAACATAAACAACAGGCAAACAAGAGACACACAAACACACCCAACACATACACTACAGTAAACATAAACAACAGCCAAGCAAGAGACACACAAACACACCCAACACATACACTACATTACATATAAACAACAGCCAAGCAAGAGGCACACAAACACACCCAACACATACACTACAGTAAACATAAACAACAGCCAAGCAAGAGACACACAAACACACCCAACACATACACTACAGTAAACATAAACAACAGCCAAGCAAGAGGCACACAAACACACCCAACACATACACTACAGTAAACATAAACAACAGCCAAGCAAGAGGCACACAAACACACCCAACACATACACTACAGTAAACATAAACAACAGCCAAGCAAGAGGCACACAAACACAACCAACACATACACTACAGTAAACATAAACAACAGCCAAGCAAGAGACACACAAACACAACCAACACATACACTACAGTAAACATAAACAACAGCCAAGCAAGAGGCACACAAACACAACCAACACATACACTACAGTAAACATAAACAACAGCCAAGCAAGAGGCACACAAACACAACCAACACATACACTACAGTAAACATAAACAACAGCCAAGCAAGAGACACACAAACACAACCAACACATACACTACAGTAAACATAAACAACAGCCAAGCAAGAGGCACACAAACACAACCAACACATACACTACAGTAAACATAAACAACAGCCAAGCAAGAGGCACACAAACACAACCAACACATACACTACAGTAAACATAAACAACAGGCAAACAAGAGGCACACAAACACACCCAACACATACACTACATTAAATATAAACAACAGCCAAGCAAGAGGCACACATACACAACCAACACATACACTACATTAAATATAAACAACAGCCAAGCAAGAGGCACACAAACACAACCAACACATACACTACAGTAAACATAAACAACAGGCAAACAAGAGGCACACAAACACACCCAACACATACACTACATTACATATAAACAACAGCCAGAAAAAGGCACACAAACACACCCAACACATACACTACAGTAAACATAAACAACAGGCAAACAAGAGACACACAAACACACCCAACACATACACTACAGTAAACATAAACAACAGCCAAGCAAGAGACACACAAACACAACCAACACATACACTACAGTAAACATAAACAACAGCCAAGCAAGAGGCACACAAACACAACCAACACATACACTACAGTAAACATAAACAACAGCCAAGCAAGAGACACACAAACACACCCAACACATACACTACAGTAAACATAAACAACAGCCAAGCAAGAGGCACACAAACACACCCAACACATACACTACAGTAAACATAAACAACAGCCAAGCAAGAGACACACAAACACACCCAACACATACACTACAGTAAACATAAACAACAGCCAAGCAAGAGGCACACAAACACACCCAACACATACACTACAGTAAACATAAACAACAGCCAAGCAAGAGGCACACAAACACACCCAACACATACACTACAGTAAACATAAACAACAGCCAAGCAAGAGGCACACAAACACAACCAACACATACACTACAGTAAACATAAACAACAGCCAAGCAAGAGACACACAAACACAACCAACACATACACTACAGTAAACATAAACAACAGCCAAGCAAGAGGCACACAAACACAACCAACACATACACTACAGTAAACATAAACAACAGCCAAGCAAGAGGCACACAAACACAACCAACACATACACTACAGTAAACATAAACAACAGCCAAGCAAGAGGCACACAAACAAAACCAACACATACACTACAGTAAACATAAACAACAGGTAGAAAAAGGCACACAAACACACCCAATACATACACTACATTACATAATAAACAACAGCCAGAAAAAGGCACACAAACACACCCAACACATACACTACATTACATATAAACAACAGCCAGAAAAAGGCACACAAACACACCCAACACATACACTACAGTAAACATAAACAACAGCCAAGCAAGAGACACACAAACACACCCAACACATACACTACAGTAAACATAAACAGCAAGTAGAGAAAGGCACACAAACACACCTAACACATACACTACATTAAATATAAACAACAGGTAGAAAAAGGCACACAAACACACCCAACACATATACTACGTTACATATAAACAACAGCCAGAAAAAGGCACACAAACACACCCAACACATACACTGCAGTAAACATAAACAACAGCCAAGCAAGAGACACACAAACACACCCAACACATACACTACAGTAAATATAAACAACAGGTAGAAGAAGGCACACAAACACACCCAACACATACACTACATTACATATAAACAACAGCCAGAAAAAGGCACACAAACACACCCAACACATACACTACAGTAAACATAAACAACAGGCAAACAAGAGACACACAAACACACCCAACACATACACTACAGTAAACATAAACAACAGCCAAGCAAGAGACACACAAACATACCCAACACATACACTACATTACATATAAACAACAGCCAAGCAAGAGGCACACAAACACACCCAACACATACACTACAGTAAACATAAACAACAGCCAAGCAAGAGACACACAAACACACCCAACACATACACTACAGTAAACATAAACAACAGCCAAGCAAGAGGCACACAAACACACCCAACACATACACTACAGTAAACATAAACAACAGCCAAGCAAGAGGCACACAAACACACCTAACACATACACTACAGTAAACATAAACAACAGCCAAGCAAGAGGCACACAAACACAACCAACACATACACTACAGTAAACATAAACAACAGCCAAGCAAGAGACACACAAACACAACCAACACATACACTACAGTAAACATAAACAACAGCCAAGCAAGAGGCACACAAACACAACCAACACATACACTACAGTAAACATAAACAACAGCCAAGCAAGAGGCACACAAACACAACCAACACATACACTACAGTAAACATAAACAACAGCCAAGCAAGAGACACACAAACACAACCAACACATACACTACAGTAAACATAAACAACAGCCAAGCAAGAGGCACACAAACACAACCAACACATACACTACAGTAAACATAAACAACAGCCAAGCAAGAGGCACACAAACACAACCAACACATACACTACAGTAAACATAAACAACAGGCAAACAAGAGGCACACAAACACACCCAACACATACACTACATTAAATATAAACAACAGCCAAGCAAGAGGCACACATACACAACCAACACATACACTACATTAAATATAAACAACAGCCAAGCAAGAGGCACACAAACACAACCAACACATACACTACAGTAAACATAAACAACAGGCAAACAAGAGGCACACAAACACACCCAACACATACACTACATTACATATAAACAACAGCCAGAAAAAGGCACACAAACACACCCAACACATACACTACAGTAAACATAAACAACAGGCAAACAAGAGACACACAAACACACCCAACACATACACTACAGTAAACATTAACAACAGCCAAGCAAGAGACACACAAACACAACCAACACATACACTACAGTAAACATAAACAACAGCCAAGCAAGAGGCACACAAACACAACCAACACATACACTACAGTAAACATAAACAACAGCCAAGCAAGAGACACACAAACACACCCAACACATACACTACAGTAAACATAAACAACAGCCAAGCAAGAGGCACACAAACACACCCAACACATACACTACAGTAAACATAAACAACAGCCAAGCAAGAGGCACACAAACACACCCAACACATACACTACAGTAAACATAAACAACAGCCAAGCAAGAGGCACACAAACACAACCAACACATACACTACAGTAAACATAAACAACAGCCAAGCAAGAGACACACAAACACAACCAACACATACACTACAGTAAACATAAACAACAGCCAAGCAAGAGGCACACAAACACAACCAACACATACACTACAGTAAACATAAACAACAGCCAAGCAAGAGGCACACAAACACAACCAACACATACACTACAGTAAACATAAACAACAGCCAAGCAAGAGACACACAAACACAACCAACACATACACTACAGTAAACATAAACAACAGCCAAGCAAGAGACACACAAACACAACCAACACATACACTACAGTAAACATAAACAACAGCCAAGTAAGAGGCACACAAACACAACCAACACATACACTACAGTATACATAAACAACAGCCAAGCAAGAGGCACACAAACACAACCAACACATACACTACAGTAAACATAAACAACAGCCAAGCAAGAGACACACAAACACAACCAACACATACACTACAGTAAACATAAACAACAGCCAAGCAAGAGACACACAAACACAACCAACACATACACTACAGTAAACATAAACAACAGCCAAGCAAGAGGCACACAAACACAACCAACACATGCACTACATTAAACATAAACAACAGCCAAGCAAGAGGCACACAAACACAACCAACACATACACTACAGTAAACATAAACAACAGCCAAGCAAGAGTCACACAAACACAACCAACACATACACTACAGTAAACATAAACAACAGCCAAGCAAGAGACACACAAACACAACCAACACATACACTACAGTAAACATAAACAACAGCCAAGCAAGAGGCACACAAACACAACCAACACATGCACTACAGTAAACATAAACAACAGCCAAGCAAGAGGCACACAAACACAACCAACACATACACTACAGTAAACATAAACAACAGCCAAGCAAGAGACACACAAACACAACCAACACATACACTACAGTAAACATAAACAACAGCCAAGCAAGAGGCACACAAACACAACCAACACATGCACTACAGTAAACATAAACAACAGCCAAGCAAGAGGCACACAAACACAACCAACACATACACTACAGTAAACATAAACAACAGCCAAGCAAGAGACACACAAACACAACCAACACATACACTACAGTAAACATAAACAACAGCCAAGCAAGAGGCACACAAACACAACCAACACATACACTACAGTAAACATAAACAACAGCCAAGCAAGAGGCACACAAACACAACCAACACATACACTACAGTAAACATAAACAACAGGCAAACAAACACACCCAACACATACACTACATTAAATATAAACAACAGCCAAGCAAGAGGCACACAAACACAACCAACACATACACTACATTAAATATAAACAACAGCCAAGCAAGAGGCACACAAACACAACCAACACATACACTACAGTAAACATAAACAACAGGCAAACAACAGGCACACAAACACACCCAACACATACACTACATTACATATAAACAACAGCCAGAAAAAGGCACACAAACACACCCAACACATACACTACAGTAAACATAAACAACAGGCAAACAAGAGACACACAAACACACCCAACACATACACTACAGTAAACATAAACAACAGCCAAGCAAGAGACACACAAACACACCCAACACATACACTACAGTAAACATAAACAACAGGCAAACAAGAGACACACAAACACACCCAACACATACACTACATTAAATATAAACAACAGGTAGAAAAAGGCACACAAACACACCCAACGCATACACTAAACTTAACATGAACAATAACAACCAAACAGGAGACACACAAACACACAGGTAATTTTATTTAATACCAACAAATCAACATTCACCAGCCAGTGGCGGTAATTTGGAAGGAGTAATGGTTCATTATTATTATGATACTGGTTTTGAGCATTGATGATGAAGAAGCGGATACCTGGCTGGAGCAGGTGGAATTTTGTTGAGCATTCTGGTAATCATAGTCATCATCATGATTATAACCATCAACACCATACCTGTAGGTATCAGAATCATCATCATTACCTTTATGATTCCGTCATTATCAGTCATCACATGTATCATCATTAACAATGCCCCTCTCGTTAAGTCATCACTTTATCATTATATCCCTCTTCACTTAAATAATAGCCATACAATAATATTTACCTTAGTTACTGTATAACTTCCCATTCACCCTGTTTATGAATTATATATATATATATATCTGACTACCCAACTGTTTGTGTTGATCTCTTCAGCGCAATTGTCCTCCACCTGTCACTAAGAGGGTGGGGTATCACGATCGTATATACCCCACATGCAGGGTTGACTGTCTCTGACACTCTTCCCCATGGCCTCCCAACCCTTTTTACAATGTGAATGTTATTACTTGAGCAGCATGATCGAACTGATTACTCTGGTTACAAACAAAACTCACACCCAAAGCTATTCCAACAGTACAGTAACATTCAACATGCGCTGCATGCACTACACTTGTATACACAACTGGAGTCACAGGCTGGATAATCCTTTTCCAGAATTCTTCAGCGAGATCTTGGATTCAAATAGAAGATATTTTATGTCTATACCAGCCTACTTAACCACCGGTCCTAATGATCTGGTACGAAGGAAATGCTGGTCTGATTATATGGTCATCTATCCTGCCTCATGATATACTGTATATACTCGTGCAGAGAGAGAACGATAGTTACAAAGAGGACGAACCGACGAACAATTGAATATTGTAATTTAAACAGGAACTGAGAGGTTAAACTATAATGAATAGCTAAGACAAGCAGTGGGGAACGTTCAAGTACACAATTACAAGATTAAAGTTATGTATATTGTAAGAACATTAAATTGGTTTGTGTAAAACGTAGTGTAGTTTGCTAATGTTGTTGACTGTAGTGGACACGGTGCCGGATAATGTTGTTGACTGTAGTGGACACGGTGCCGGATAATGTTGTTGACTGTAGTGGCCACGGTGCCGGATAATGTTGTTGACTGTAGTGGACACGGTGCCGGATAATGTTGTTGACTGTAGTGGACACGGTGCCGGATAATGTTGTTGACTGTAGTGGACACGGTGCCGGATAATGTTGTTGACTGTAGTGGACACGGTGCCGGATAATGTTGTTGACTGTAGTGGACACGGTGCCGGATAATGTTGTTGACTGTAGTGGACACGGTGCCGGATAATGTTGTTGACTGTAGTGGACACGGTGCCGGATAATGTTGTTGACTGTAGTGGACACTGTGCCGGATAATGTTGTTGACTGTAGTGGACACGGTGCCGGATAATGTTGTTGACTGTAGTGGACACGGTGCCGGATAATGTTGGACAGTGGGTGAGGTAAATCGAAGGACTAACATGTGACTACCAGAGTAGAAGGTTGGGGAAGGTTGGAGATACACGCCCAGCTAGGTTATGTTCAGGGTTTCGTGCAGACTTGTAGGCGAAACCAAATGGTAAATCAAAAAAAGTAACACATGTGAGCTGGTGGCTGAACTGTGAAACATAATGTAATTATTGGTATGCTGTGCACAGATTAAGGTGAAAATATTGTATATGTGGTATTATCTCTCTCTCTCTCTCTCTCTCTCTCTCTCTCTCTCTCTCTCTCTCTCTCTCTCTCTCTCTCTCTCTCTCTCTCTCTCTCACTTTTCCGCTTTACTGTTATGTATTAAACCCTAGCGTATACTCTTTTTAGATTAAAGGCCAGACTTCCTAGCAGGGACTGGACAGTCTGTGTAACTAGTTATTGCATTATCAGGCAATCACACACATACACAAACGGACGAACTAATGAAACCCCCCCAACCATAAACTTCAGGGCATAAATTACTGTCTATAAAAACATGATTACTTTCTACGGCGGTATATCCGAGAGACATAACCGAGTAAAATTTTTGTCACATATTCAATACCTGCATATCAAAAATACTGGACCAATCACAGTTTGTTGGAGAAAAGAGCGAGATATGGGAGGAACGAGTAAATAATGTGAGTATTGGAGAGGAGGGGAGTGGAAAGGGAGCGGTGAGGACAGGGAGGAGGATATGGGGGTAGTATAGAGCGGAGGGAGGAGGGGAATGAAGGAAGCATAAGAGCAGAAGGGATGAAGAGAGAGGAACAACAGAGGGAGATATAATGGGGACTGAGAGAGATAGACTCTGTAGCTGGAAGTACAAGATTGAAGAGGACGACTACAAGTATAATGTCAGGATAAAGGAACTATGTTAAACCAGTGCAATACAGTGTGATGTGATGGTTAGTATTAAAGGTAACTCAACACTAACATCAAAGAGACAACTGTTTATTGTTTTAACTCCTGTTAAGCACTGTTAAGTTAGTTAGGTGAATGTCCACCTGTCGTTGTTAGTTACGGGAACTAAACGACATATTCCTGTTCTTGGTGAGCACAAAATAAGTGAAACCTTTTGCTTTGAATTATTTATAAATAAATGTTTACTTAAGAAAAGTTTGGGGGACATAAATATATACCTTTATATAATCATATACATTTAATGATTAAATATTTCTTATATATAAGACATAGAACATCCTTTCCACATGTATATAAATACGGCCATGACAAATAGAGGAAAGGATGATAGGATATGTGTGAAGGGATAGGAAGGGTAGAAGAGTCCAGTGTAGGTAGGTGATCAAATATGAAATGGTAGTAAATAGAAGTACAATGTAATGAAAGATGATAAATGGAGACTGAATAGTGCGTAACATGTCGAATGAGGAAGCCGATTGTGTTTTCTGAGATATAGAGAGTTATACCGAGTTACACAGTGTTACGACCGGGGCTCGTATAAAACAAGGGCTCTTAATCATTGGACTAGAAAGGCACACAGCCACAACGGTAACACTAGATCCAACCCTCGAACTTATAATGCCGGCGCACAAAAAACACCTATACCCTCCAGAGTTAAAGTTGCGATAACTCAGTGTAAGTGCACTACTAGTACAGGCTGATGATCTCTGATACAGCCTGATCACAACAACATACAATTACGTTAATAAGGTATACAAGGAAAAGATAGAGATCTTAATTAAATCACTGCAATGATTTAATGCAAACTAGAATAAGGTATATTTAAAGTTACTCTAAACAATAATGAACTGTCACTCCTATACTAAAGAAAGTGAACGAAAGTCCCAAAGCATCGAGCAGGAATCTTCTGAAGAAAGTCTGATGCTGGGGTAAGATAATCGTATCGGATTTTGAACTGTTATATAAAGCAGGGACAATATAGGACAAGTGTAGAGACAGACAATGTTAACTGACACGGGAATAACGTTAAATGCACATTAGTATTATCTCCAACAACAATAGAAGTACTTAGTCAGGCAACTTAAAAAGCCTGCTCAGGTTGTGCAACTCAACAACAACCAAGGCTTACAGTCTACGTGAATAAGAATGCTGTATACATAACATAAGAGCTTATAATTCTAAACAGGTGTCTGCTAGGCTAACAAAGTCTAGCTGGGATGTCGTAGGCTAGGAAACAATGGCTGAGCAAGCGGCTCGTAGCCTAGCGAGGTCCTTAAGACTGTGCGGCCAAATTACGTTAATTGATGGGGTGCTCTCTTGAGAGATCCAGATCGCTAGTATTTGGTTCTCTCCTGGCGCCCCTCTCAAAGTCAAAACAAAACGAGTTAGCACAGTGCTGGGTGGCAGAGGCAAAAGCCCTCACTCGCAGCACAGTGCTAAACTCGCATGGTACACAGTCAGAAAGACCACCTAGGCTTCCCACGTCTCCGTTGTGATTGTACAGGTTCACCAAAACCTGTTACACATCGGAAATCACAACACAAGTAGCCTTACCCCAGTCTAGCATTAAATAGCCCAGCAGACAGCCAAGGAATAGGTAAGGAGACACCGTGAGTGTGTCGACCTCTACAGACAAAATGGTAACCCCTCCAAAATGCCTAACTAAACATATAATATCTGAGAGTTTCAGCATATAATACGATGGCCGATATATTAAATCGTGCAGAACCAAAGGGGAGTTATGATATTAAATAGAGAGGAAGAATGAGAGGTAAGAAGTTGAGAGAGAGAGAAAGTGCTCTATAGGTAGAAGTTGGGGACAGGGCAAGGGATATGTTAAGGGTATGCTGGTCAAGCAAGCTCTGAAGAGAATAACTCCTCGGGAACCCTAGGATCACACATAAAGGCATGGTGGTCAGCCAATCACAGGCCGCTACGTCACAGGCAGCAGGGCTGCAGAAGGCGCCAGGAACCACCGGCCAATCAAGAAGCGTGGGAAGGCACGCGCACGAGCCTACAGCGAGGGGGAAGCAGCACATGTATATGCACGCACACACTACCACCCCACTGCCTATATTATTCTCTCTCCTTAACTATATACAATGCATTTTATGTTCTACTCATGATATAAAATGCTTCCCCTTGTCACAGACGAAAATAAAGAACACCACGGGACTGTCTGCAACAACACGAACACTATGAAAGAAAGAACAACATTGTAGATAGACTGTAGCCAAATACTCTGCCCCGGCGAGTGCTAGCGAGTGGCCAAGCGAGCGGCTGAGCCCACGTGGCGTTCTGCCAAGCTGCAGGCGTCACCCCCCCCCCCCCCCCCCCAAGATATTAGACGCTCAACCATGAGCTCCATATCTGACAAGCAGAACGCCGATAAGACTCGCCACTCCTAATCACTTCGCAACAAAGAAGACAAAGCTCAGTTCTCATCAACAACAAAATTAAAACCCCTCCCAACACAATAGCTTAATTAATTCATACTGCTATGCTCCTAGAGCGAGCTTCTACTAGCCCAGCCTTCTGAGAGAAGCGCAGGTTCGACTCAGAACTTTAGCTATAACATACTTTAAAAAAAATAACTATTAAAGAAAGAGTTTTTATGTGATTTTTGATTTTTAATATGTTTATGGCGGCTGCACTACAGGGACAAGCCTAGTTTTTTTCTCCACTCTCAACACACACTGGCTGAACGGCGAGGGTTCTCCTGCAAACAAACCCTCCCGTGATAAACAATCAGCCAAAACATTATCAGTGCCCTCAGCATGCCACACATCCCACTTGTGTTCCGGCAGCTAAACAACACCTGGCACTGATAAACTGCCCAGGTCATCACAAGACTGGCATTTCTCTTCGCTCTTTCCGGCAACGGGGCCTGCCCAAAACCTTTCACTAGTTCTACCTTCGTGATAGGCGATGCAGCTCCGAAACGGTCTATGGTGTCGTCAACTCTCGATAAGGTATAGGCGTCTGTCAGGGATAATGCACACACACTCTCGCAATCAACACACTCACTGATCTTGCCACTTAACACAGGTTGCAAAGCTACAGGCAACGACCACTCACGACATTCCTTATCCCTCAGACCCTTGGGCAATGGATAGGTGTCTGTCAGAGATAATGCACACACACTGATCTTGCCACTCAACTCAGGTTGCAAACTCACTGGCAATGACCACTCACAATATCCTTTATCCCTCAGACCCTTTTTCCACATGTCGTCTAGCTCTGTTTTCACAACAGGCTTTTTAGCAGGATTTATACGGTAGGGAATTAAACTGAGTGGATAAAAAACACCATCTGAGGAAGAGCACTTTATTGACAACGTTTCGCAGATAGCTTCATCAGGTCACTAACAAATGCTGGTACATAGGAGGCCTTAAATATCCGTCCAGACAGGTGGCGGGGGAGGAGAGGGAGGTGGGGGTTGGGAGCGAGGAAGGAGGCAGGACAGGGAGGGGGCAGAAGCATGGGGGGAGGGGAGGCGGAGCCTCGCACTGTCTCCAGCCTCCATGTCGGATTCTACCCCGTACATCAGGCCTCGAGAAGCAACAAACTTGCGGATGCACTGCCACAGCCTAGTAAACAACTTATCTCGCAGTACAACATGCCTTTTGCCCTCCCACAACCCAGCCGAGACCGCAGCTTCTAACCTGTAGTCTCCCTCCTTCTCTACCTTCGTCCCTAGAACAGCCAGGTCATGAGAGGGACAATCAGTACCACCTGTGCAGTCACTCCCATAGTTCATTATTGCTAAGGCTTCCCCACCGATACCGTACATGCACACCCCCGCATTCCTTAAGACTACATCTGCCTGCGCAGCATCACCGCTTTTAGCGACATGGCCAGATACAGTCGGTCTATGGTAGGGCTGTTGCATTCGACTAGAGCAGCATTGGGAGGCTATACGACGACCGGGCACATCCACTCCACAGCCAAACTCACCAATCTGCTCAATGTCCTCCTTTTGACCACCACCCTTGGCAGCCATGGGTCGACCCTGACCTGACAACCATGTCCAAGCCTCGCCGCCCACCTTGAACCACCGAAACAACGAGGCTAACGGTCTTTCAACATTCACGTGACCTGCCCACGGAACATCTTGCACCGCCCGAGTTGTGAGGCTCAGGGGCTCGGCACGACCAGTGGGGTATGAACCGAGCTGGTGCTGGATCGCTGCACACTGCTGCTCAGGCAGGTGCTCTAGCGCTTCCACAGCCACCAGACTCGTGTCCCCCGCCCACTGCTCCGCCGAGAGATGACAATCCCTACTCTCCTCCACCTGTGCCCTACTGCCCCCCTCTCCTTCTCCAACTTGGCCGCTGCAGACCAACGCAGGGACAGTAGGCTGATCAGGTGGTTGCCTCACAAACTTCTCCAACAGGTTCACATGACATGTTTCCCCGTCCGTGTGTTTGATCTCGACACACATCTGAACTTCCGGATCCTCCAACTGCAGTTTACAAATATCTGAGGGAACCAACCTGTCTAGATGCTTCCGAAGCAACCCAAGTCCTCCCCCAATATCAAACTGAGCAACCCTTTTTTCTCTCCGTGTGTAACGTTGCTGCCTCGGACTCTCTTCCTGCCCTACCTCCTCACTAGCTGTGACAGGTCCTGGGGCTTCTCCAGACTCCAACAATGGTGCCAATACTGAGTTGCCAAGAAGAGCTGCTGGTACTAAACTCTCCAAACTATTACCAACATCAGCCGTCTTCTTCCAACCGTTCCTCCGCTGATCAGAAGACTGAGGAATAGGCTGTGACACTTTGGATGCAAGAGGTCTCGTAACAACGCACGCCATAGGTTGTACTTGACACTTCTCTACCCACTCCTGTTTCTCCCTACTCACGTCGGCCGGCTTCTCGGCAACGACTAAGGGGGAAACCTCAGAAGTAGGCACCGCAAAGTCGTTGCTGAGAAGGAGGTCGACGCCCCCAACAGGCAAGTTCTCCACAATTCCCACATCCAACTTTTGTGTCACACCATCCATCTCCAGTTCCATCCTGACCAACGGGTATGACCTGATCGCATTGATACCTTGCACCACAACCACCCGTGCCGTGTTTATTGGTCTACCAGTAAAGTTCTTCATTAAAGTCTGAGAGGCACCCGTGTCTCGCAACAGCTCAACTCCACATGCTTCTTACCAGCCCACTTCACGCAGCCATGCCCTCGATGGTCACAAAAGACATCGCGGACAGGGTTCGAGCCTTCCGGATTCTTCTCCACTGGCTGTGTCCCAGCCTCTGACGTTATACCCCGGGCAAACTCAGACGACTTCGGGGACACCCCAATGTTGCGAGCCAAAGACACAACTGCATTAGGTAGCTTGCTTGGACAGGCTATTGCAAAATGCCCCTTCTCATGACAATGAAAACACTCTAACTCCCCCTTGGGCTTCCCATGAGGTGGGGAAGGGCACTGACCCTTCTTAAACGGGACGGTACTAGGTTTATGGTCAGTTTTGGTGCCGTTGCTCTTGTTCTTAGTGTAATTATGTGTATCAGTGTTTCGGGGAGGGGGAGGGTTACGCTCCTTATTGCCTGCATTACTTCTCTGTGCAAGACCGCACCCACGAATCAAAGATAACCGAAGGTCAGCCATCTCAGCTGCCTCTTGAAGAGTTTTCGGGTTTTTCTCTTTAATATTCAACGTCAGATCGCCGCCCGTACACTTGAAAAATTGTTCTAGAAGCATCAGCTGTTTCAACTCCTCAAACGTCGATGCCTTCTCAGAATGCAGCCAGTTTCTAAATGCATCGGACAGATCCCGGGCATGCTCAAGAAAGGTGCACTCACGACCCTTCGTTACACCCCGGAACTTCAATCTGTACGTCTCTCGTTGTAACTTATATGCCCGCAGGACAGCCTCCATCAATACCTCATAATCGATGCAAGACTCCAAGGGCAACGCATCATATGCCTTGAGTCCTTTGCCAATCAACCTAGAGGAAACAAGAGCTGCCCACTTAACCTCAGGCCATTTGTGCTCCCGGCACTTCTTCTCAAAACGCATAAAAAATTCAGTGACACCCGACTCATCAAATACAGGGACCAACTTGAGCAGGTGCGATAAAGACTGATCAAGACCTCGATTCCCAGAAACGAGACGCTGCCCTGTCAACTCCACCCACGACTTCTCAAGATCTATGTCTGCACAGTACCTCGTAGCCTCAACCCTAAGCTCAGCTTCTCGCTGCTGCTGCTGCTGCTCACGTATAGACTTTCTCTCCTCGGGCCTCAGTCTCATATCTGGCCCTTCTCTCCTCAGCCTGAATCTTAGCCATCTCAAACTGCCACTGCTAGTTAGCCATCTCAAGCTGGAAGAGTATCTCTGGAGTCAAACCTTGAGGAGGAGGAGATGCAACAATTGGAGACCCACCCATGTACAAACCATGCTGCCAGTGACTATCGGCCTGTGGGAACGTACCCGGCTCCGGAGCCCGAGGGGGCGCCATGGTAGGAGTCGAGTGGAATGGGGGCTGGGCCCCCAGCTGGGCCCCAGCTCCCACTCCACCCGAAGCCCCACGCACCCCGCCGAGCACACAGGCCACCAGGTCACCTCTCGACATGCTGCTAGTGCCCACATTCCCCATGACCGTGGCCAAACACTGGAGACCATACTGATCAATCCCCGACACCCGGTCAACAGTAATAGGTATCTCCAGAAACTTCTTTGCATCCTTCTCACTAGTTATAACTCTAATGCCTTCTGTGACGCATGTCGAGTATGAGCATGCTGTACAGAACGCCCAGTCAGGCCCCACCCTCGCTAGGATCGTCAGGGCAGGAACTTTGGCTGTAGTCTGTGTAGAGTTTCCTAACTCAGTTTATGTGAACCGTTGTACTATAAGTATTATCATTATGTATTTTGTTTTCTTCTAAGTCAACGAGTTCTATTTTATATCATTAGTTATAATTATTGTGTGTGGGACTTATATACAATGATGAGAGAGAGAGTTATGTAACGACAGCCAGTGAGCGCGCCACGAGGTGTGTAGGCCTAACTCCCTCCTCCCTTCCTCCCTTCCTCCCTTTCAGCGCGTGGGAAGTTCTTTGTCGATCCCAGATTGAGAGAGTATATGACGTCATGATTGCCAGTGGGCGGTCCTTAGTGTTGGCGATATGCTCGCTACAGGGCCGAGTATAAAAAGAGAGGTCCTCGCCACAATTCTTCAGAACTCATCAGGCAAAGCGACCTCTCATATCCCTTGCAACTATCGATATTCTTCCGACTGATGTGAACTTTCTCTACTCTCTGAACAGCCTATTTTCTTCTCTTCTCGTCCCTTTTTAACCAATGACCCCTTTGGTGCAGATTTAGTCAGCCAAAGTATTATCGCTTGAGTTCTCACGAGATAAGTGCCTGTTAGATAGCCTATTTTTGGAAGGGTTAACTAGAATAGGATTGATTGATGTTTGTTGCACTCGTACATGTATTTCCCTGTGTACTATTATTCATGTTCCTGTTTTCTGCTGGTTTAGGTAATGCTAGACTGGGATAGGGTTCCTCGAGTTGTGATTTCCTATGAGTGCTAGGTTGGTTGAACCAGCACAATTGCAACGGAGACGTGGGAAGCCTAGGGGGTCTTTTTGATTGTGTACCGTGGGAGTTTAGCACTGTGTTGCGAGTGAGGGCTTTTGCCTGTGCCACCCAACACTGTGCTATCTCATTTGCTTGACTTTGAGAGGATCGCCAGGAGAGAACCAGATACTAGTGATCTGGATCTCTCAAGAGAGCATCCCGTCAATTACCGTAATTTGGCCGCACAGTCTTAAGGACCTCGCTAGGCTACGAGCCGCTTGCTCAGCCATTGTCTCTTAACCTTAGATATCCCAGCTAGACTTTGCTCGACCAGCAGATACAGCATAGTATTGAAGCTTCTCCTTATGTATATTATTGTTTAAGCACTATTGATTTCATGCGTGGCACGCTTAGCTACTTCAGAGATTAGTGGCCCACGAGCACAATCTTAGTAGGCTATTGCCAGTGCATTGTCGGAGTACTTCTTCTTAATGTTTGCCATATCCTATTGCTTATTCTTATAATTCTTCTTATGTCAATTTAAAGCCTTTAATTACCAGTGAGTTATTCATTAAATTGCTGTTCAAAATCCGATACTTACTTCTTACGAGTATTCGAGAAGCATCTAACTTTATCAGAAGATTCCTTGCTTGATGCTCGAGGACTATTGTTTAACGTAACGTAATAGTGCCGATCCGAAGTAGAGGGTGGAGGACTTCTTAAGTTCTTAGTTCAAGGGTGGATTACTTCGGCTTCGGCCAACACTATTCTTTAGTGTTGTAGTACTTTCTTCTTTGTTTGATTGTTGACCAGACTAGATAACTCCCGTCTTGTTATTAGTCTGTTGTGTGAAACGCTAGTACCGAGTTCTTGTATACCCCGTTATAGCAGATAGAACTCTGGAGGGTAGTGGCGTTTTTTGTTCGGCTGGCAGTACTCTGGGGTTGGGATCGTGTGTTTCCGTTGTGGCAGCGAGCCATACTCGAGTCCTGTGTAAGAGCCCTAGTGTACCCGAGTGCCCGGTCGTAACAAATGGCGACCTTGCTTAGGATTTTGTGAACAGTATAATTTTTTGCAGAGTTGTACAACATTTGTTTGTTCGTACTTTAGCGTACATATTGAAGAATATTTTTTTTTTTTTTGTAAGGCAATTAGGAGAGCATTTAAGAGACTCCAGTTAATTTAGTAATTAGTGCTTACATAAGGGAGTTTAACACTTTTGTCTCGAGAATTTTTTGGTGAACTTCAGTATGTCGGGCCCTAGTACTGACGAGGAGCGAGAGATGCTAAGTGAGGAGGTGCCGTTAGTAACTAGTGAGGAGGATGCTAGACTTTTTGTGAGTAAGCAGTACCACGTGACGGAGGAGAGGCTGACTGGGGTGAATGTTTATGGCTTGCACCTGATAGCCAAGGTTTTGGGTCTATCCAATGTAGGAGGGATGTCCAAGGGGGAGCTGATTTCCTGGGTGTTGCGTGGGCGACATGGGGTTTCGGAGGAGAGGGCGTTTGGGGGGGTTCCTCCCCAGATCCCCTCTCACTCGACTCCCACAGTGCCGTCCACTCAAGTACCGGAGGTTAGCACCCTCCCACAGAGGGATGAGCATTGGAAGATTGGAGTGCCCTCGGGCGGTGCGTATGGTGGTTCCCCAGTTCTTGCCCCCCCTCCTTCAGTAGTGGCAGCTCCCTCTTCCGGCCTGTCTCCTGAGATGATATTTAAACTCGAGCTTGCTAAAATGGAGAATGAGGCTAGGAGGCATGAGAAGGAGATGGAGAATGAGTCTAGGAGGCATGAGAAGGAGATTGAGGCTGAGACCAGGAGGCGGGAGGATGAGACTAGGAAGCAGGAGAATGAGACTAGGAGGCATGAGATTGAGGTCAGGAGGCACGAGGCTGAGCTTAGATACGACTCCGAGAAATATTGTGCTCAGATAGACTTAGATAAGACTCGTGCAGAGTCGACAGGGATTCGGATGGGCCGGGAGGGCCAAGTAAGAGAACAGTCCTTGTCTCACTTAGTCAAATTGGTGCCGGCATTTAGTGAAACTGAAGTCACAGAATTTTTTAATCGTTTTGAGAAGAAGTGTAGGGAGCATAATTGGCCTGAAGAGAAGTGGGCAGCTCTGGTCTCCTCAAGACTTACGGGTAAGGGTCTGAAGGCTTATGATGCACTGCCTTTAGAGTCTTGCATTGACTACCCAGAATTGAAGAGAGCTGTCCTACGGGCATACGAGTTGCAACCAGAAACATATCGATTGAAGTTTCGGGGTGTTACGAAGACTAGGGAGGCGACCTTTCTTGAACATGCCCGGGACTTAAAAGATGCACTTGCTAACTGGACACGTTCTGAGAAAGCTGAGACGGCCGAACAGTTGACTGAGCTGTTTCTGCTCGA
Source organism: Lithodes maja (assembly GCA_037953745.1). Lineage (NCBI taxonomy): Eukaryota > Metazoa > Arthropoda > Malacostraca > Decapoda > Lithodidae > Lithodes > Lithodes maja. Next base: position 41,600 of record JBAKBP010005324.1, read on the forward strand.
GCAGTTTTATAAGTGTACTGGTGCAGATATGACTTTAACTATTAAAGAAAAGAACCCTAAAACTCTACAGGAGGCAGCTGAGATGGCTGACCTCCGGCTATCATTAATTCGTGGGTGCGGGTCTGCCCAGCGTAGTGAGGCAGGTAACAAGGGGCGTGACACCCCACCCCCCCGAGTTAGTGATATACATTATGCAAACAAGTACAAGAGCTATGATACCAAGACTGACCACAAGACTAACACCGTCCCATTTAAGAAGGGGCCGGGCCCTTCCCAGTACCAAGGGAAGCCCAGAGGGGAGTTGGAGTGTTATCTTTGTCATGAAAAGGGGCACTTTGCAAGAGTCTGTCCTAGCAAACCACCTACAGCAGCTGTGTCTTGGGCCTGCCACATTGGTGTGTCTCCGAAGTCTTCTGAGTTTGCCCGGGGCAGTTCGTCAGAGGCTGAGGCACAGCCAATGCAGAAACACCTGAGAGGCTCGAACCCTGCTCAGGATGTTTTTTGCGACCATAGAGGACGGGGTTGCGTGATGTGGGCGGGGCGCAAGCATGGAGTAGAGGTCTTGCGTGATACAGGTGCTTCCCAGACTCTGATGAACAATTTGACTGGCTACCCTATAAATGCGGCTCGGGTGGTAGTGGTGCAGGGTATTAATGCAACTCGGTCATACCCGCTGGTGCGGTTGGAGTTGGAGGTGGATGGTGTGGCACGTGAATTGGATGTTGGGATTGTGGAGAAACTGCCAGTGGAGGGCGTCGACCTTCTTCTCGGCAACGACTTTGCAATGCCCGCTTCTGAGGTTCTACCCTTAGTCGTTGCCGAGAGGCCGGCCGACGTGAGTGGGGGAGAACAAGAGTGTGTCGAGCGGTGCCAGGCACAACCCATGGCGTGTGCTGTCACCCGGGCTCGGACAGCTAAAGTGTCACAGCCTAGTCCTCCGTCTTCCGACCAGCAGAGGAACGATCAACAGGAGGAGGCTAAAGCTGGAGTTGGTTTTAAGAGTTTTGACTCGGCGGCTCTCCTGGTTGATTCAGTATTAGCACCTATGTTAGAGTCTGGAGAGGCCCCAGGACCTGTCACAGCTAGTGAGGAGGTAGGGCCGGAAGAGACTCAGAGGCAGCAACGTTACACACAGAGAGAAAAAAGGGTTGCTCAGTTGGAGGATCCGGAAGTTCAGAAGTGTGGTAATGGTGCTGTCGAGATTAAACACGAGGAAGGGGAAGCATGTCATGTGAACCTGGTGGAGGAGTTTGTGAGGCAACCACCTGCGCAGCCTACTGTCCCTGCGTTGGTCTGCCGCGGCCAAGGTGGAGAAGGAGAGGGGGGCAGTAGGGCACAGGTGGAGGAGAGTAGGGATTGTCATGTCTCGGCGAAGCAGTGGGCGGGGGACACGAGTCTGGTGGCTGTGGAAGTGCTAGAGCACCTGCCTGAGCAGCAGTGTGCAGCACTCCAGCACCAGCTCGGTTCATACCCCACTGGTCGTGCCGAGCCCCTGAGTCTCACAACTCGGGCGGTGCGAGATGTTCCGCAGGCAGGTCATGTGACTGTTAAAAGACCGTTAGCCTCGTTGTTTCGGTGGTTTAAGGTGGGCGACGAGGCCTTGGCATGGTTGCCAGGTCAGGGTCGACCCATGGCTGCCAAGGGTGGTGGTCAAAAGGAGGACATTGAGCAGATTGGTAGGGTCGGCTGTGGTATCGCAGTGCCCGGTCGTCACATAGCCTCCCAATGCTGCTCTAGTCTAATGCAACAGCCCTACCACAGACCGACTGTATCTGGCCATGTCGCTAAAAGCGGTGATGCTGCGCAGGCAGATGTCGTCACAAGGAATGTGGGGGTGCGCATGTACGGTATCGGCGGGGAAGCCTTAGCTATAATGAACTGTGGGAGTGACTGCACGGGTGGTACTGATTGTCCCTCTCATGACCTGGCTGTTCTAGGGACGAAGGTGGAGAAGGAGGGAGACTACAGGTTAGAAGCTGCGGTCTCGGCTGGGTTGTGGGAGGGCACAAGGCATGTTGTTCGTGGAGACAGTGCAAGGCAGTTATTTAATAGGCTATGGCAGTACTTTCGCATGTTTGTTGCTTCTCCAGGCCTGAGGTACGGGGTAGAATCCGACATGCAGGCTGGAGATAGTGCAAGGCTCAGTTTAATTCCCTGCCGTATAAATCCTGCTCGACAGCCTATGGTGCAAGCAGAGCTGGATTACGTGTGGACGAAGGATCTGAGGGATAAGGAATGTCGTGAGTGGTCGTTGCGTGTAACTTTGTCCGAGCGCGCTAAAGAGGTATGTGGTTTTGTTGTGGACGGGAGTACCTACCAGTGCAATGTTATGCCCTACGGACTTAAGAATGCACCAGCAACGTGTCAGAGCCTGATGAATGAAAGTGAAAAGGACAATGATGCGCTGGGGCATTTCGAGATCTATGTTCCAGCCTATGGTCCGGTCGGTGTAGTTTACCCAGATCATTACCCTCTCAAGATCTTGGACCCGTTTCACAATCGGAATATGAGGCTGACCAGGTGGTCACTAAGGTTATTGGTATATAACCTGGACATAAGCCATATTGCCGGTTGTGACAACGAGGTTGCATGTGGTCGTTCAGGGGTATATGATCCTGGGTAAATTGACACACGGGTAGCCTCCTGCTTTGGTTTGAGTAGTATTTTGCGCTTGGTGCTTGTTGGCTCGCGGTTGTAGCCCAGCGTATTGGGTCGTAAAGCAGGACTGTTGAGCGTTTGGTATAGAAGAAAATAGGCTGCCCTTATAGTGCAGCCGGGAAAAAACATATTAAAATATAAAAATCATATAAAAACTCTTTCTTTTTGATGAAGATAATTGTATAAGTTTGTCATAGCCTATAAGGTTTGAGTAGTCCACGAACTATCAAACGGCTGAGCTGCTGTAAGCTCGCTCTGGGAGCATGATATTATGTCTTTTACTATTGTTGGGAGGAGTTATGAAATGTGAATTTTTTTTTTTATAAGATGTGTTTTAGTGATAAACTCAGCGTTGTTTTAGTGCCATGCGGTCGCTGGGTGTGAGGGGTTTGATGGGGTTCTGTATATCAGATTTTAGCTCAGGGTTGAGCAAGTAAAATCTTGGGGGAGGTGTGACGCATGTCGAGTATGAGCATGCTGTACAGAACGCCCAGTCAGGCCCCACCCTCGCTAGGATCGTCAGGGCAGGAACTTTGGCTGTAGTCTGTGTAGAGTTTCCTAACTCAGTTTATGTGAACCGTTGTACTATAAGTATTATCATTATGTATTTTGTTTTCTTCTAAGTCAACGAGTTCTATTTTATATCATTAGTTATAAGTATTGTGTGTGGGACTTATATACAATGATGAGAGAGAGAGTTATGTAACGACAGCCAGTGAGCGCGCCACGAGGTGTGTAGGCCTAACTCCCTCCTCCCTTCCTCCCTTCCTCCCTTTCAGCGCGTGGGAAGTTCTTTGTCGATCCCAGATTGAGAGAGTATATGACGTCATGATTGCCAGTGGGCGGTCCTTAGTGTTGGCGATATGCTCGCTACAGGGCCGAGTATAAAAAGAGAGGTCCTCGCCACAATTCTTCAGAACTCATCAGGCAAAGCGACCTCTCATATCCCTTGCAACTATCGATATTCTTCCGACTGATGTGAACTTTCTCTACTCTCTGAACAGCCTATTTTCTTCTCTTCTCGTCCCTTTTTAACCAATGACCCCTTTGGTGCAGATTTAGTCAGCCAAAGTATTATCGCTTGAGTTCTCACGAGATAAGTGCCTGTTAGATAGCCTATTTTTGGAAGGGTTAACTAGAATAGGATTGATTGATGTTTGTTGCACTCGTACATGTATTTCCCTGTGTACTATTATTCATGTTCCTGTTTTCTGCTGGTTTAGGTAATGCTAGACTGGGATAGGGTTCCTCGAGTTGTGATTTCCTATGAGTGCTAGGTTGGTTGAACCAGCACAATTGCAACGGAGACGTGGGAAGCCTAGCGGGTCTTTTTGATTGTGTACCGTGGGAGTTTAGCACTGTGTTGCGAGTGAGGGCTTTTGCCTGTGCCACCCAACACTGTGCTATCTCATTTGCTTGACTTTGAGAGGATCGCCAGGAGAGAACCAGATACTAGTGATCTGGATCTCTCAAGAGAGCATCCCGTCAATTACCGTAATTTGGCCGCACAGTCTTAAGGACCTCGCTAGGCTACGAGCCGCTTGCTCAGCCATTGTCTCTTAACCTTAGATATCCCAGCTAGACTTTGCTCGACCAGCAGATACAGCATAGTATTGAAGCTTCTCCTTATGTATATTATTGTTTAAGCACTATTGATTTCATGCGTGGCACGCTTAGCTACTTCAGAGATTAGTGGCCCACGAGCACAATCTTAGTAGGCTATTGCCAGTGCATTGTCAGAGTACTTCTTCTTAATGTTTGCCATATCCTATTGCTTATTCTTATAATTCTTCTTATGTCAATTTAAAGCCTTTAATTACCAGTGAGTTATTCATTAAATTGCTGTTCAAAATCCGATACTTACTTCTTACGAGTATTCGAGAAGCATCTAACTTTATCAGAAGATTCCTTGCTTGATGCTCGAGGACTATTGTTTAACGTAACGTAATAGTGCCGATCCGAAGTAGAGGGTGGAGGACTTCTTAAGTTCTTAGTTCAAGGGTGGATTACTTCGGCTTCGGCCAACACTATTCTTTAGTGTTGTAGTACTTTCTTCTTTGTTTGATTGTTGACCAGACTAGATAACTCCCGTCTTGTTATTAGTCTGTTGTGTGAAACGCTAGTACCGAGTTCTTGTATACCCCGTTATAGCAGATAGAACTCTGGAGGGTAGTGGCGTTTTTTGTTCGGCTGGCAGTACTCTGGGGTTGGGATCGTGTGTTTCCGTTGTGGCAGCGAGCCATACTCGAGTCCTGTGTAAGAGCCCTAGTGTACCCGAGTGCCCGGTCGTAACACTTCGGACAAACCCCGCTGCTGTACCTCAGAGTCTGTTTCCCGTACTGTGTCCTCACTGTACCCTGATCCGTCGTCCGACATATTGTCTACCGAAAATTCGCAACGTTTATAAAAAAAAAGAGAAGTACCTAAACTCTTATGTAGTAGCACTATTCACTCAAAAATGCTTGAAGACTCTTAAGTGTTATACTACTTGCCAAACAAAAATTCCACGTGTCCACTATATTCCTTTAAACAAAACAAATGACCACAACACTCCTGCAATATTTCTCTAAGTTCACAAAATCCTAAGCATGGTCGCCATTTGTTACGACCCCACAACGGTAACATTAGATCCAACCCTCGAACTTATAATGCCGGCGCACAAAAAACACCTATACCCTCCAGAGTTAAATCTGCGATAACGGGGTATCCTATAACACAGTATAAGTGCACTACTACTACAGGATGATGATCTCTGATACAGCCTGATCACAACAACATACAATTACGTTAACCCTCCCGCATCCAGCAACTTAATTATATAACTTACGGTAAGACATTCTCTAATTTGCCATGAAATACCAGGCTGGGCGAGTTTTCGAAGCCTTGTGTTTTTCTGTATTTTCATCCACCAGAATGCTGTTTATTGTGATGTATCATATGTCAATGGAAAGAGGAATATTTATAGTACATGATAAAACAAACAAAAAATGTAAATAAATCGAAATATGAAAGTGTAAATGAGTCCGGAATACAATTATTTCCCATGCAATTGTCTTCACACCGTCCTAGCTCTAAATTGTGAGTGATGACCATATATTTGTTTTGCTCAAATAATAGTATTTTTCTCCTCTTTCCAAATCTGAAAACAGAAATTGTTTATCTTCAATAGTTCTCAAGCAGTGACCGAAAACAAAAATATATATTTTGATTGATATGGTTTATAAAATTTTCGATTTATTTCGTTGCTACGAAGTGTATGGTTTTAAATTTAGGCTGTATGAATTCGGCAAATAATGCTGATGAGTATAAAAGAAACTAGAAGTTCCTAGGACAAATACTTTTTGCGCTATGAATATTTTAAATGAAGAGCCAAAATGCGAATATTTACGCTTCACCCGTCTCTTTTCCGCCAATGCTAGCCGGGTTCCGAGCTGTTCCCCACCTCGTGGTTGCGTTATTTGCTCGGATTCGTATATAACTGTGTATATCACCAGAATCAGAAAATTGTGCTCTTTCCAATGGTGAAAACAAAAATAATATAGCGTAATTGGTTCGCGAGCTATGCACAATTGTTTCCATGCAGTGACCGAAACAAAAAAATAGATATGGTTTATAACATTTTCGATTTATTTCATTTGCTACGAAGTGTATGTTTTTAAATTTAAGCTGTATGAATACGGCAAATAATGCTGATGAGTATAAAACAAACTAGAAGTTCCTAGGATAAATACTTTTTGCGCTATGAATATTTGAAATGAAGAGCCAAACTGCGAATATTTACGCTTCACCCATCTCTTTTCCGCCGATGCTAGGTGGGTTCCGAGCTGTTCCCCACCTCGGCATTCGTTTATTTGCTCGGATACGTATATAACTGTTTATATCACCGTCATCGGAAAATTATGCTCTTTCTAATGGTGAAAACAAAAATAATATAGCGTTATTGGTTCGCGAGCTATGCGCAATTGTTTCCATGCACTGCTATTGTTTTGTAAATAAATGAGAATGTTTATACAGATGTTTATCTTTGCCACAATATACAACACTTTTATATAATTGTCCTTGCCAATAATTGTATAATGTTCATAGAAGACATGTCAGTCATGAAGGTTGTCAATTTTACTTACCTGATAGGGCCACAACCCTTTCCAACGAGAAGGGAAATGGCTCCTGGGTTGACACTGAAAAAACAAAACAAGAAAGCCAGGTTATCATCAAGTAATAAATTCAGAAATAATTCTATTGTACACACAAATAAAGTAATATATAAATATATATATATATATATATATATATATATATATATATATATATATATATATATATATACAAGATGTCATACATATATATATAGATAATATTACAAATATGAAAGCTTAAAAGCTTATTGAAAATAATTAGAACATAACAAAAACAAAAGCAAAATATATATATGGGGCAGAATGATAGGGTTAATACAAAGGAGGGGTTATTTAAACAAAGTTAAGCGGGTGCGATGATACCGTAGAGTTAAGGGAGGGTTTTAATTTTGAAATATAGAGGGATTCTAAAACTCTAATATCAACACGTTGACAGGAATCCAAAATATCAAAATGATCCTGTTTCACACCAAAACCACAAGATATAGCGTGTTCCCGTACAGCTGAGTAAGAAGGCGACTTGAAATATATATATATATATATACAAGATGTCATACATATATATATATATATATATATATAAATACAAGGTGTCATAAATATATATATTATATATACTGTATATATATATATATACATATATATATATATATATATATATATATATATATATATATATATATATATATATATATATACATATATATATATATATACATATATATATATATATATATATATATATATACATATATATATATATATATATATATACAAGGTGTCAAACCACAGAAATATGCAGATTTCCAAGCCACCCTAGGAGGTACTGCATTTGACTCGTTATTTTTTTAGAGTGGTTTCCCCAGGAGGCCTATATCCACTTTGATGATGAAGGTGGGTAAATGTAGGTGGGTGAATGTCGGTGGGTGAATGTGTGGGTGAATGTCGGTGGGTGAATGTCGGGTGGGTGAATGAAGGTGGGTGAATGAAGGTGGGTGAATGAAGCCGGGTGAATGAAGAAGAGAAATGGCGAAGAGAAATGAATGAATCAATGAATGAATGATTGCACATGGCTCCTGACTATAGGACACCTGCATTGTGACGATGGAAAAGGTTGAAGCAGTCGTTGACGTCAATGCAGAGGGCAACCGTGCAAGTCGTGCAGTGGAAGCTTGTGTCCTTGTGAATGCCATTCATTACTTTGCAGTAATAGCAACGGAGTCGCTTCTTGGCCGGAATCCTCTGCCGAGAATGGTCCAAGGCCCTGTTCAACCGGACATGGTTCAGAACAATAGGACGGGGCCTTGGGATAACTCCAGGTCGAGGTCTCCGGACTCGCACCGCTCCTGCTGCTTCCAGTACTGGTGGCGGTTGGTTGGCAGCTTCAAGAGCTGCTTCCCCATCGTCACCAGCAGCAGCTGCATCAGGTGCTAGTACCATGGGGGGTTGAACCAGGACATAGTTTCCCCCCGGGGCAGCAGCATCAGCAGCAGCATCATCTGGTTCTGGTGGTGGGGAGGGGACATCGAGACGTGGTGCCCTCTCAACGCCTCCACCAGGAGCAGCAACAGGAGAGGGTGGAGTGTTGTCAGGAGCAGCAGGGGCTGGGGAGTCTGGATGGTCGTCGTCAGACGACCCAGATGATCCACCGGGTTGCCGTTGCCTGCATGCATGCCTCTGTGGCTCACGCTGGTCACGCGGCAGATCTTGTGCTTGGTGGACTGGCCTCCCCGACATAGGCCACTCTGCAGGGTTGAAGTGCAGCAAGGAAGTACAGATGTGCTCCTGGAAGTCCAGCAAGGTCATCTTCTTCCTTGGGTAGCACTTCCTGTACAGGACATGGGCGTTGAAGAGGGCCATTTGGATGAAGTAGAAGGTGATCTTCTTCGTCCACTTGACCGTCCTTCGCTGGATGGGGTAGTACTGGACCATCTGGTCGAAGTGATCCACCCCACCCATGTGGATGTTGTAGTCTTCAACGCAAACAGGTTTGAAGACCTCCCTCTGTCCACGACGCCACTTGCCCTGTTGGTCCTTCTCTTTGAAACTGACAAGCTTCAGGATGGTGTCCTGGTTGTGGAAAGTGGACACCATGTTGACGATGCGCTTGTCTCGCCAAAGTAGGACCATGGTTAAGCCGTTGTTCATTGCTAATGTCGCATCGCGTTCAAGCTGTTTTGCTTTAGCAATGTCGCACAACTGCTTAGGAGCTCCTCGTACAAGGTGCAGGGTGCCACACACATAGATGTTGTGTGTGAGCATTTGCTGGCACAGGTCAACTGAGTTGTAATAGTTGTCCATGTACAGCCTGTACCCCTGGCCTCTGAAGGACTCCGTGAGACCCTCCACCGTCTCCTGGAGAGATGTACCCGGACCGGTGTAGACCCGAAAGTCCCACACATAGCCAGTCAACGCCTCTGCCAGGATGTACAGCTTGACACCGTACTTTCGTCGGCTTCATTGGGTTGTAAACCTTGAATGAAAGGCGACCCTTCCATCCAAAGCTGCCTTCGTCAAGGGACAGCTTTTCGGTGGGGATGTATGCCAGCTTGAAGCCTTCAAGTAGGTATTCCATCAACGTCCGAACCTTCACAAGCCTGTCCTTGTTCTGCCTGCAGACTGCCTTGTTGTTGAAAGCATGGAAATACTTCAACAAGGCTAGAAACTTAGTCCTACTCATCGTTCTCCGAAATACTTGGTAGTCGTGAAGGACAGTTGAACGCCAGTAGTGACTCAGAGAAGGAATCTTGGTGATGCCCATGAGGAAGTACAGGCCAAGGAATTTGGCCATTTCCTCCTCACCAAACAGGTGCCAAAGAGCGGCTGCTCCGTCAACGAACTTGGCGTAAGCATTTGTCTCCACTACCAGGTATTGCAGAATCTCCCTTGTAAAGAAGAACTGGAAGAACTGGAGAGGAGTCACCGGCTTTGGAACCTGCATGCCATGGGTCCCTGAGAACAGATCAGGCTGGGGGTCGAAGGGGGTGTCGGTCCATCCGGCATCACGATCGGGGGCAGGATCGCGAGCACGGCCAAGACCACCGCGAGGACCACCGCGAGGACCACCGCGAGGACCACCGCGAGGAACACCTCTGTGGCCCCTGGGCCTACCACCTGCCCCCCTAAGGGGACCTGGCCTCCGGCATGGCATAGGTGGTAGGTCGAGGGGTTGAGTGGGGGGGGGCTTCTGCATCAGATGATGCAGAAGCCGGTGAACCTGGTGCAGCACCAAGTGGTGAAAGGTGTGGAGCTGGTGAACCTGGTGCAGCTGCACCAGCTGGTGAAAGGTGTGGAGCTGGTGAACCTGGTGCAGCTGTACCAGTTGGTGAATGGTGAAGAGGAAGCCTTTCGGGAAGAAGCTCCTCGATTGCTGCTGGAGGATTCAACGCTGTGCGTGGCACCTCAGCAACAACCTGAGCACGCACTGCGGCTTCAGCAACCTCAGCACGCATTGCGGCTCGATGCTCAGGCAGAACAAATGCCGAGGGGGTCAACGGTGTGTCACTGAAAGGGGACACTGCGGGGGTGACCATTCCCATGGCATGCGAAGGCGGGGTATTCAAAGTGCCCACAGCAAGTAGCGTAGCAAACAGGTGTGGGCTGCGGGCTGGTGATCCTGCTGGAAGCCAGGATGAGGCACCGCCACGCGAGGTGGATGGAAGAGGTGACGTGGGAAGTTGGGGGAATTTGGGTGATGGTAGGAGGTAATCGGTGATGTTATGGATGGGATGAGATGTAGATGGGATGGGATGAGATGTAGATGGAATGGGATGGGATGTGGATGGGATGGATGGTGGTGGTGGTGGTGGTGGATCCGCTGGGGCTGGTTCAGTTGGTGGTGGTGGTGGTGGTGGATCGGCCGAGGTGGGGGCGTCGAGGCGGAGTCGCTTGGGCGGAGGTGAAGCCCAATCCTCATCGTCAGACCACTCGTCCGACTCACTCTCGCTCGCCGTCTCATCCGTCGTCGTCATGTCCAGCACCTCATTGACCACATCTTCCAGCTGGGAGTCTCGCAAAGGTTTCTTCTTGTCCGACATGGCAGCTGGCGTATGGCGGTTGGCTGGCGTATGGCGGTAGGGTGGCGTTTGGCGGTAGGCTGGCGTATGGCGGTAGGCTGGCGTATGGCGGCAGGCTGGCGTAGTTAGCTTACGATGCTGAAACCAAGAAATGGAAATAAAGGAAAAACGTAATTGACGTTGATAGTTGTCATGACGCAAGTTCGCCATCACTCGATCCATATAACGTTGGTATAGTTCACCATGACATAGTCATAGTTTTGCATTATCCGATTCCAGATGACGTGAGTATAATGGATTCATGACGGTATAGTTCCGCATTTTGTAATTCAAATGGGGGAACACCATGACGTAGTCATAGTATGGCATTCTAAGAATATATATATTTATACCTTGGGGCTCTTTGGCCAAACACCCTGGGGAACAAGAACAACACAACAAGGAAGGGGACAAGAAAAACAAAATTATATATATACGGTATATACCTTTATATTAAAAAATAAATATAATCAAATAAATCCCAATATATATAAAATAACTATATAAATACTCGATTATGGGCCCTGCCCTTGCTCTGGACATAGGGGGTGGTCCAATGGACACCCTGGGGAACAGGAACAATAACCAAAAAATATATATAAATGAAACAAAATTATAAATAAAATAAAATGATAGGCCTATAAATAAAATAAATAAAAACAATAATAAATAAAAATATATATAAAATAACTATAAATACTCGATTATGGGCCCTGCCCTTGCTCTGGACATAGGGGGTGGTCCAATGGACACCCTGGGGAACAGGAACAATACAAAAAATATATATATATAAATGGAACAAAATTATAAATAAAATAAAATGATAGGCCTAGGCCTATAAATAAAATAAATAAAAACAATAATAAATAAAAAATATATATAAAATAACTATAAATACTCGATTATGGGCCCTGCCCTTGCTCTGGACATAGGGGGTGGTCCAATGGACACCCTGGGGAACAGGAACAATAACAAAACAAATATATATAAATGAAACAAAATTATAATTAAAATAAAATTATAGGCCTATAAATAAAATAAATAAAAACTATAATAAATAAAAATATATATAAAATAACTATAAATACTCGATTATGGGCCCTGCCCTTGCTCTGGACATAGGGGGTGGTCCAATGGACACCCTGGGGAACAGGAACAATAACCAAAAAAATATATATAAATGAAACAATATTATAAATAAAATAAAATGATAGGCCTATAAATAAAATAAATAAAAACAATAATAAATAAAAATATATATAATATAACTATAAATACTCGATTATGGGCCCTGCCCTTGCTCTGGACATAGGGGGTGGTCCAATGGACACCCTGGGGAACAGGAACAATAAAACAAAATATATATATAAATTAAACAAAATTATAAATAAAATAAAATGATAGGCCTAGGCCTATAAATAAAATAAATAAAAATAATAATAAATACAATTATATATAAAATAACTATAAATACTCGATTATGGGCTCTGCCCTTGCTCTGGACATAGGGGGTGGTCCAATGGACACCCTGGGGAACAGGAACAATAAACAAAAAAATATGTAAATGAAACAAAATTATAAATAAAATAAAATGATATAAATAAAATAAATAAATAAAACTTATAATAAATCACAATAAAGAAAAATAGGCCTATATATAAAATAACAATAGAAATACTCCAATATATATATATATATTATATATATATATATATATATATATATATATATTTCTAGTCTCTCAGTGGGGATCGAACCATCGACCATCAGAACGATAGCCGACGCTTAATCAATTACACCACGGCATTGATTAAGCGTCGGCTATCGTTCTGATGGTCGATGGTTCGATCCCCACTGAGAGACTAGAAACATTTAGTGGCTCACGTGTATTTGTGATATATTCTCAATATATATATATATATATATATATATATATATATATATATATATATATATATAAAATAAAGATAGGCCTAGCCCAAGCCTAAACATATAAAATATCCCAGCTGTGAGGAAGAGGTAAAAGGTCGAGGAGTGCTGACCCGCAGCGGGCAAGTAATTATGGGATTAGCTTAGGTACTTTACCAAGACATATGTGGCTGTCCAAAGGTTCACTGCTGTAGTGTAGTGTACAGTGGCGCATAAAAGTCTTGTATTTTTTATGCCAGGCTATTTACTGTGACATATTTGTACTTACCGTGACATTTTTGTCTACAAAATTTGTTTATTATCTATCCACACTTCACTGTTAGTTACTTCACTCAAATAAAACTGTGTATTCACTAAAAATTGCCCAAATTGGGCATAAAATAATGCCAAAAATGGGCAAAACACAACTATATTTCGTAATTACAGCTTTATTATACTTCGTATGTAGTATTTATTCATAAATATATTGGTCTTTCAAGCGAAAATGAAGGATTTAGGGCAATATATATACGACACACACGTATAGCCTAGCTTACATTCGTAATCACAAACCTAACATAAGTTAGGAATGTGACTACGAATGCTTACTACACTAACCCTACGAATATGATATAAATAATATTATTATTCACAGTTCACAACACTTCCACTGGGTCCATTCTACCCGCCTAAAAAACACATGGCTGGCTATGGAGAGGCGAACAACGAGGCACAGAGTCACAAATCACGAGTTATATACATAAATTATAAATAGATAGCCACAAATTGATGATACACTGCCTCTTAGTACATAAATAATCAAGATTTGCCCTCCTGAAACCCGCTCCATGGCGGGCAATGGAGGCGAGACGAGATTTAAAGGTCCGGGAGTACTACCTCACAGACTGGCGGCCGGCTCACAACTGGTGAAACAAAGCCCCGAACTCCTCACACAGGGATGCTAGGGGGTTGCCAGATATTTAATTTTGTAGCTTACTGATGGCTAACTTACCAGCCAAAAATGCGTCCAAATCGCGTCATAAACTTATTTTGGGCGAATATTTCTAACTTACAGGTGGAATTATAACGCGATTGCGTCATACGACCACTCTTCGAGGGGTGGCGTTATGACGCGATCGCGTCCTAAAAATGCGAGAGGGTTAATAAGGTATACAAGGAAAAGATAGATATTAATTAAATCACTGCAATGATTTAATGCAAACTAGAAGAAGGTATATTTAAAGTTACTCTAAACAATAATGAACTGTCACTCCTATACTAAAGAAAGTGAAGGAAAGTCCCAAAGCATCGAGCAGGAATCGTCTGAAGAAAGTCTGATGCTGGGGTAAGATGATCGTATCGGATTTTGAACTGTTTTTTTTTTTTTTTTTTTTTTTTTTTTTTTAAGAGACAATGAACAGAGGAAGGAAAAACACAGATAAAACAAAAAGGTCCATGTGCCTAAAGGCATCCTCCATTCATAAAATGTTTGTAACAACTGGATTTAAACATTTGTAAATTGTAAGTTTGTGGAAAGCAATTCGAGGGAAGTGAATTCCAAAGAGTAGTAGCTCTGGGGAAAAATGAATTCTGATAAGCAGAAGTTCTGCATTGTGGAGGAGAAAGTGTAAATTCATGGGCACTCTCAGCTGCCCTAGTTCTACGGGAAAGATGTGGAGAGGCGGCACAATTGAAGCAAGTTCCTCGGAACAATTGCTGTGAAAATATCTGTAGAATAATGCAAGGGATGCAACGTTTCTTCGTATGGATAATGTAGGAAGGTCCTGTGTGATTGCAGGGTTATTGATTAATCTAATAGCTTTATTTTGAATTTTGTCCAACTGCCTCAATGCAACCACTCCACTTCCATCCCACAAAGGTGAACAGTAATCCATCTGAGAACGCACATGACTTTTATATATTACGGCCAACTGCTCGTCAGTGAAGAATTCTCGAACTCTGTACAGGAGTCCCAGTTTTTTAGAGGCATTCTTAGCAATACTTCTAACATAATGTGTCCAGCTCAAGTTAGTAGTTAATGTTACACCGAGAATGTCAATACTAGGGGAAGTGGGAATATTTACATAATTAAAAAATATATGGGAGTCAGTGAGATTCTGTCGGTTCGAAAATTGAATGTACTTGGTTATCTATGCATTAAAGGAAACTAGATTCTTTTGTCCCCATCCATTAATTCTAGAAAGGTCCTGGTTCAGAGAAATTGCAGTGTTTATTTTTGAATTTATAAGATCGGGTTGGGTGAAAGAATTGGTAAATGTGAAGGAACTGTGGAGTGTTGAGTCATCTGCGTAGGAATGTATTGGATTATGAGTGGTAGATATGAGATCATTGATATGAATGAGGAACAGAATTGGTGCCAAAACTGATCCCTGGGGAACACCAGCATTTATTGAGTGAAATTGAGAATAAAGGCCATCTACCATTACACATATTTTTCTGTTATGAAGATAAGAAGAAATTAGTGGAACTAATGATGCAAGGCCATAGTGTGACATCTTCGACAATAAGGATTGATGCCAGACTCTATCAAATGCCTTTGATATATCCAGTGCTATTGTATGTGTTTCACCATGTTGGTCTGTAGCTTGGTTGATTTGATGCGTAAGAAGGCAAAGAATGTCTGCAGTTGATCGACATCGTCTAAAACCATATTGCCTATCACTGATTAATTTATTATTCTCAAGATGCTTAATTATGTGATTATTTAATATAATTTCAAAGACTTTACCAAGAGTGGAAGTTATTGCTATTGGTCTGTAGTTTGATGGATCTGAAGAGGCACCTTTTTAGGAACTGGATGAATGTTTGCTTCTTTCCAGGGTACTGGGAAGCATGAGGTATGAGTACACAGACGGACAAATTTTGCCAATACAGGAGCGAGCACCAAGGAGCAATTCTTAAGTACTATTGGAGGAATTTCATCTGGACCAGGAGCCTTATCTACTGAGAGATTCTGCAAAGTAGTTTTGACATGTCTGGTGTGGATCTTAAGTGAGGGAAATTCAGGCGAATTAAAATTAAGTACAGGGACATCTTGATTTATTTCATCTAAGGTTGAGTTGGTGGAGAAAATATCCGCAAGAAGGTTAGCTTTACCTCTTTGGTCACTTACAAGATTGCCAGTCGGAGATTTTAATGGTGGAATGGATGAAGCAGTAGTGAAGTTGGATTTGAATGAGTTAAGAGTAGACCAAAATATTTTGTTATCATTTGGATTATTTAGAAGTTTATTTGCCTGCTTGTGGAGAAAGTTTGATTTAGTTAGGTTTAATACAGTTTTGGCATGATTTCTGATGTTTCTAAAGTAATTAAAGGCTTCATGTGTTTTTGATCTTGTGTATGCATTGTAGGCTATTGCTTTTTGTTCAGTTACTCTAGCACAATTATGGTCAAACCATTTAGGTGAATTAGATCTTTTACTGTACTTTTGATGAGGAATACAAGTTTCCATTCCAATTTTTACAAAATCTTGTATGTGGCTCAAGGTGGAGTGTGCATCAATAGAAAAGAAAGAGGTCCAGGGAATATCAATAAAGAAACCTTGAAGACCCTCCCAGTCTGCCCTATCGTAATGCCATTTAGTCACCAAAACAGGTTCAGAGTGGGAAGGTGTGGTAGGTGATAGACAGGTGGCCTGTATCAGACAGTGATCAGAAGATCCAAGCGGGACCTCACTGTAACATCATAATTTTCTGAATTGGTTGTTTAAAATAAGTCCAGTAGGTGGGAATTATGATTAGGATTATCTGATACACGGGTGGGTTGGTTGACTAGTTGAGTGAGATTAAATGAGTCTGCAAATAGCTCACATTCAAGACCAGCATCATCAGTCCTGGCTGAATGAGTGAGCCATTCAACATTATGGACATTAAAATCACCCAACACAGTGATTTCAGAAGAAGCATTTAAGTTGAGGACACTGAATTGTGAGGACAGAGAATCAAAAAGACTTTGCTCTGGAGGAGTATTTGGGGAACGGTAGATGCAACATATGTATTTAAATTTACCAGCAGAAATTAATTTGTATATAGAATAATCAAAATAGTGACAATTGAATCTAGTAACCTCCTCCAGGGCAATTTCAGATTTTGCGAAGCAACATACACCTCCTTTAAGTCTGAAATTTTGGAGCAGTTGATAACCTGGAAAATTAAATCTAGACGTCTCAGATGTGGATGTTACTTGAGTCTCTGTCAAAAAAAGGAGAGTAGGGGATTCTGCTTGAAGACATTGGTGTACAGAATTGATGTTAGAGTGAAGTCCCCTTATATTACTAAAGAAAAAGCTGCACCGATGAGCAGCTTTGGGAAGTTGCAATGCTCTTGACACAGTCGCATGATGATGACCGGGAGGGCCCTGTGTCAATGACCCAACCCTGCCGGGGGTGGATATCCGAGGGACCACCAGGTTTGCTCTTAACAATTGTACTGCCATATTTATTAGGTAAGTGTATGGTGTTGCATGTATGATATGTAGTGGGAAGAGTAGTGTTTTATGGATAGAGGATAGCGATGTAGGGCAATGTCGTGAAGTTGGATGTGTATGTTATATAAAGAGGGTTTTTCTGATACCCCTGATGTGTGAGGCAGAAAGATATGTATCCAGCTACCAAGGCCTGGGAGAGAAAATGGAATTCAGGCTATTCCCCGAGTCTCCCGAAACCTTGGCGGTAGTACTTCCCTGGGCAGGGCTGCCTACGCCTACTACCTACGCAGGGACAATATAGCACAAGTGTAGAGACAGACAGTGTTAACGGACACGGGAATAACGATAAATGCACATTAGTATTATCTCCAACAACAAAGGAAATACTTAGTCAGGCAACTCAAAAAGCCTGCTCAGGTTGTGCAACTCAACAACAACCAAGGCTTACAGTCAACGTGAATAAGAATGCTGCATACATAACATAAGAGCTTATAATTCTAAACGGGTGTCTGCTAGGCTAACAAAGTCTAGATGGGATGAGGTAGGCTAGGAAACAATGGCTGAGCAAGCGGCTCGTAGCCTAGCGATGTCCTTAAGACTGTGCGGCCAAATTACGTTAATTGACGGGGTGCTCTCTTGAGAGATCCAGATCGCTAGTATCTGGTTCTCTCCTGGTGCCCCTCTCAAAGTCAAAACAAAACGAGTTAGCACAGTGCTGGGTGGCAGAGGCAAAAGCCCTCACTCGCAGCACAGTGCTAAACTCACAAGGTACACAGCCAGAAAGACCACCTAGGCTTCCCACGTCTCTGTTGCGATTGTACAGGTTCACCAAAACCTGTTACACATCGAAAATCACAACACAAGTAGCCTTACCCCAGTCTAGCATTAAATAGCCCAGCAGACAGCCAAGGAATAGGTAAGGAGACACCGTGAGTGTGTCGAACCTCTACAGACAAAATGGTAACCCCTCCAAAATGCCTAACTAAACATATAATATCTGAGAGCTTCAGCATATAATACGATGGCCGATATATTAAATCGTGCAGAACCAAAGGGGAGTTATAATATTAAATAGAGAGGAAGAATGAGAGGAAAGAATTTGAGAGAGAGAGAAAGTGCTCTATAGGTAGACGTCGGGGACTGGGCAACGGATATGTTAAGGGTATGTTGGTCAAGCAAGCTCTGAAGAGAATAACTCCTCGGAACCCCTAGGATCACATACAAAGGCATGGTGGTCAGCCAATCACAGGCCGCTACATCACCAGGCAGCAGGGCTGCAGAAGGCGCCAGGAACCACCAGCCAATCATAAAGCGTGGGAAGGCACGCACGCGAGCCTACAGCAAGGGGGAGGCAGCACATGTATACGCACACACACACTACCACCCCACTGCCTATATTATTCTCTCTCCTTAACTATATACAATGCATCTTATGTTCTACTCATGATATAAAATGCTTCCCATTGTCACAGACGAAAATAAAGAACACCACGGAACTGTCTGCAGCAACACAAACACAATGAAAGAAAGAACAACATTGTAGATAGACTGTAGACAAATACCTTGCCCCGGCGAGTGCTAGCGAGTGGCCAAGCGAGCGGCTGAGCCCACGTGGCGTTCTGCCAAGCTGCAGGCGTCACAACAGATACTCAGACCATACAGACCTTGCGGTCCCTACTAAGTGTTCCGGTGTTAATACTACTAGACAGGGACAGTTTATAGTAAAAGAATAGGACAGCAAAGTAGAAGGCTCTTAGTAAGGTTAGGGGGGACGTAATAGTGGTTGAAGTATTGATCCCTACCAGGAGGTAATAACTCTATATAGCTGAGTGGATTTATATACTGTATATACAGTAGGTACAGCTGGCCATAGTATTTTGTATACACTCCATGAGTATGTGTATGGTAGGGAAATTATTTTAATCGAATGAATTTGAAGTACATTTTACTTATAGTACAGTTAAATATATAAGTAATTAACGGTTTATGGAAAACTATTTTTGTACTTCAGCAATGCTATATGTACTGCCATACATAAAATCACAGAATGGATACAAATGTATGTGGCCAACTGTACATTCATGAACTACAAAACAAATTCATTAACACAAGTAGATGGTTGAAAATGTTAAATATAATTATACAGTATCGGATTATCTCAAATTACACACACGTTATTTTGTTTTTTCTCACATTAAAGGCATGCAACCCTGACGTTCGTTAACCCTCTTCACTACACGAACACATTGTACCAATTTAAAACAATATCCTAAATATGAAGCACATTTGATTCCCACGAATCAAGTTTAGTTGATTATATTTGCATTCGTTTATTTTCTCTCTCACAACTACAGTATTTTGCCAATACAATATCTATATTCCCGTTGGAAATAATTATTACTATGGCTCTACATACACATTAATATAATGCAACATAAATCACGAATTATAGGGTACTAAAAACATTACTAGTAGCAAGACTACTGAATATAGTAGTAATAATTCATAAATATACAAACCTAGAAATAGGCCTCGTCAGTAATTTCTGCATCAATTATTTTTGTCCACAATTGTGTTCTTGAACCTCTCACACTCAAACAAATGTATTATACAATCATCATCATTTTATTATTAACACCATTAATATCATCAGCCTTAAGAGTCCATTATTTATCACAAGCATTACATTTATGATTACCGTTATCATCATTATCATCAATTAATTAGTTGAGCCTCACGTCCATGATGACGCATTGCTGCATTTTCTTTTTGCGACCACTGTGTCTCCGGACGAGGTTCCAAGCTTTAACTATATCCAACCAAAGTAACTCTCAACATGATCAATATAATTGTCTCAGACATGACTCGGTGGTCTTCCCATATGTCTCCTCTACTTAGTTTCCTATCCATCAAAACAGAAACATATAACAATGATGGTACTAACAAACAATGCTTTTAACTTTTGTTCATGAGTTAATGTATATATGTTGTTTTCAATTGAATAACAACATATTAGGTGAAAATATAAAGTGATGATGTAGACGGTTAACTACACTGTTCCCATGGATAACTATCTTGCCCTAATCCTCAACCGAGTTTGTTCCACAATAATCATTATTTATCAACAGGTCAGGTAAGAATATTAACTAAACACAATGCCACCCACAATAAAAGACAAACCTAGAGACTAGTTGTTATTATACCAAGGTTCTTCGGAAACAAAGACACTGGTAATAAAGTATGATGATGGAATATGCTTTTCATTTCATCTTAGACTTGTAAAAAACACACACACAATATATTAAACTTTCCAATGTAGACTTCCAAGAGAATCCTATTTAACCCTACAATAAGACCCCGACCATTCCTCTTCGTCACACACGCGCAAAGGGCTCACAACAATATCATTATATACTTGAATAAGAAAGTAATGGTAATAGTCTCCCTTCAGGCAAATCAAATGGGATGGGAGGGAAGATCAAAGAAAATAACGGTGGTTTTACCTTGGGCGAGTCAAATTACCCCCATTAATCCTCTGTTCTTGTTTGTTTCACTCTAGTTTTGTCTGTCTCTGATGATCTTCACACACACACACACCCAGACACACACACACAGACACACACACACACACACACACACACACACACAGACACACACACACACGAACACACTTAGCTCACTAGTATAATATATTTTATCTTTCTTGGCTTTCCTTTTTATCTTGTTTAGACACAATCCTTTCTCTCTTGGGTATATATATCGTCTTCCATTCTTATTTCACTCGTTCTTCTTTCTCTCTTGGGTATATATATCGTCTTCCATTCTTATTTCACTCGTTCTTCTTTCTCTCTTGGGTATATATATCGTCTTCCATTCTTATTTCACTCGTTCTTCTTTCTCTCTTGGGTATATATATCGTCTTCCATTCTTATTTCACTCGTTCTTCTTTCTCTCTTGGGTATATATATCGTCTTCCATTCTTATTTCACTCGTTCTTCTTTCTCTCTTGGGTATATATATCGTCTTCCATTCTTATTTCACTCGTTCTTCTTTCTCTCTTGGGTATATATATCGTCTTCCATTCTTATTTCACTCGTTCTTCTTTCTCTCTTGGGTATATATATCGTCTTCCATTCTTATTTCACTCGTTCTTCTTTCTCTCTTGGGTATATATATCGTCTTCCATTCTTATTTCACTCGTTCTTCTTTCTCTCTTGGGTATATATATCGTCTTCCATTCTTATTTCACTCGTTCTTCTTTCTCTCTTGGGTATATATATCGTCTTCCATTCTTATTTCACTCGTTCTTCTTTCTCTCTTGGGTATATATATCGTCTTCCATTCTTATTTCACTCGTTCTTCTTTCTCTCTTGGGTATATATATCGTCTTCCATTCTTATTTCACTCGTTCTTCTTTCTCTCTTGAGTATATATTGTTACGGCTGGATCGGCAATACATATTCGGGATTCTTGATCGTAGGACAGAAATGGCTTATGTGACAATGACACGCTCGATTCCAGTCCCAAATACTATATGCTCCAGACAACAAAAGCACCAACGCCCTACAGAGTTATCGTCTATGGTAACGAGGTACCTTAACTCGGCGAAAGTGTACAACAGGGGTAGGCTATGAGGCTAAACTCCCTCAGACATTTATAGGTTACGTTATTACTAAAGAAATGCAATACTCAAGAAACTACGTTAATATTAAGCCTCTAATAATGTAGAATAGAAGCAGGCTAAAGGTATGACAGTGAAATGCTAAATGACAAATGTACACGCCTATTTGAAAGCGCGTGCACTAGAATAACTGTCCCCTACTAACATGCACTAGCATGTAGCATACAAGATGTTCATGATCCAGTAGATACCTAATAATACACATGGAAGGAACATAAATAGTAGTCACTTATTATAAGAATGAATCTATACTTGGAATAACTAAAAGGTTGCAGGCAACAGTACTGCGCCGGTAGCCTACTACCGCATAGGCTACTTCGCTTCTCTCACTCTGTCTCCCCTCTGAGTCCGTATGCGCCCTACGCAACGGAACTCCGGACACAGCAGCAAAACGACAGTGCAGTTAATTGATACATGAAAGTATTAATAGTGTTGTCTTGTGTGTGAGTAATGTGTATTGTAAAGTGTTACATACATAAACTTAAAGAGAGCTGCAATGCATAGTAAAATAAAGATATAACCCACTCATCATCCCCATGTGTTCTAGCTAGCAGGCCAAGTCACAGGAACAACGAGTCCCAGCACCGAAAGCGAGAACCCAGGAAAAGACTGTAGAGAACACAAGGACAGATAAATTACGTTACTCTACTATACCGGCACTACGAGCGAGCTGTAGTCTCTGGTACTGCACTCGCTCCTGGCTCGGTAGGCAAATCAAGGCTAAGTCCTCGCCCCTCTACAGACAACTCCTGGGCATGGTCGGGCTCTTACACATGGCACTAGTCTAGTCACAAATTGGATGATGAGCTGGGCATATAACTCGTGAACATGTAGAACGTTCACCAACTATCCTCATCAAGAAGATCGCTGTTCACATTAACCCCTTAAATCTAATACATGTAAATATATGCTTGTCCTAAGAGTAATACGAGAGGTGAGTGCTGAAACTCCTTTAGGACCTCAAGGGAAGGGTATGCATTTAAATAGAGAGAAGAATGAAATGAGAGTAATGTCGTCAGAGAGAAAGAGTGCAACCGTGAGAAGTTGGGAGAGAGGGCAAGGGATGTTAGAATCTCAAAGGTTCTAGGCAACCTGATCATGGAACACACAGCGAGCCTCCATGCAATGTGCAGTACGACAACATGGGCAGCCAGGCAGCAAATGCAGGCGGCAATGTACTACCAACCCTGTCGCACCTAGCTATAAGCGCAGGGCTGCCAACCGGTCCATACGTCTGGCAACCATTGCTACCCTCTCGCTCTGAAGTCTAACTCACTCTCTCTCTCTGAATTCCTATCATCTCATCTATCAACTTCTCTATTGATACTACATATTAAATGGAAGGTCTCGACATGGCTTAAAACAAAACCCACCACTGGTTAGCACATGACGAGACCTTTGCAGAGATACAAAGAACATAGTTATACGTTGTCACACTCAATATAAGCAGCCAGCACGGTACAGCGCGGTACCGTGGCGGTACAGTGGAGTACCAAGGAGTACAATCAGGTTACGTTGCCACGCACTGGGTGCGTCACAGCCCCCCCAAGATTTTAGATAATCGACCTTAGAAGCATTATCAAAATCTGACAGGCAACCAACCGACCTGCTACCCTTAGCTGCCACTAATTGCAAAAGGTGCACAACAACTGAAGTGTGAATTATACATAAAACACAATATCGCATGCATCATGCTACACAATAAAGACTTACAAAACTAAAAAAAAAAATTCTCGTTTATTTTATTGTTTTATAATCTTTTTGGACGGCGTTATGATAGCCTAATTTTACTCCTGCTCAACCCACACACCGTGCACGACTATCCTGGATCATCAACCCTTGATAGACAATCTGCTATCACGTTCTCACTCCCGGCAATATGCTGAATGTTGAGATTATACTCTTGGAGCATTAGGGACCACCTGGTCAACCGCATATTCCGATTGTGAAACTGATTTAGGAATTTCAAGGGATGATGGTCCGTATAAATCGTCACTACCGGGCCGTAGGCTGGAACATAAACTTCGAAATGTTTGAGCGACAAAACGATAGCAAGAAGCTCCTTCTCTATAGTCGAGTAATTCCTTTGTGCCGAATTAAACTTGCGAGAAAAGAAGCTCACTGGGTGTTCCAAGCCCTCGGAATCAGTCTGCAGAACACTGCCCCGGCACCCACACCGCTGGCATCAGTCGCCAGCTGAAAACTCCTGGAGAAGTCTGGGGCTCTCAAAATCGGATGTGTACACAGCAGGTGCTTGACTAGGTCGAAAGCCCTCTGACACTCCGCAGCCCAACAGAACTTCACTGACTTCGACAGTAGATCAGTTAACGGTGCTAAGACAGTAGAGTATCCCCGGATGAAGCGCCTATAATAGCCTATCATACCTAGGAACCGCATGACCTGGCGCTTAGTGGTGGGCCTGGGAAACATATTGATAGCCTGTATCTTGCTCAGGGGGGGGCACACCCGGCCTAACCCGACCACGAAGCCAAGATACTGCACAGTAGCCTTTACAAACTCGCACTTCCTCAGGTTCACCACCAGCCCAGCATCGTGCAACTTCCCAAACAGGGTCTCTAAGTGCCTTAGGTGATTTTCAAAATCGTCATCATACACTATCACGTCATCAAGGTAGACCGTGCAGTTAGGGATTTCGTCACAAATATCGTTCATCAGGTTCTGAAACGTGGCAGGTGCGTTCTTAAGCCCATAAGGCATTACGTTACATTGGTAGGTCTTGCCATCTACCACAAAACCACAAACTTGCTTAGCTCGGTCCGACAGGGGTACTTGCCAGTAGCCTTTTACAAGATCAATTTTAGTAAGGTACTTTGCATTCCCTATCTTGTCCACGCTGTCGTCAACTCGAGGCAAAGGGTAAGGGTTGGTAGTGGTCAAGCCATTTAGCCTACGAAAATCTATGCAGAACCGCACCTTGCCGTCAGGTTTTGGCTGCAACGTGACGGGTGATGTCCACTTCACATAACCTTCAGTGATCATCCCTCGTGTCAAAACCTCAAATTGTGAACGTCGACACATCTTTTGTGCTAATAAAGAATAATAAAGGTACAAAAATAATACTTGCGTTAATATACAGACCTCCAGCTCAATCAGTGCAAACTGACCGAGAAATTTACGAACAAATTGCAGATGTAAGTAACTCACAAGATACCGTAATTTTTGGCGACTTTAATTTACCTGTGACCAAGTGGGGCGATACTCTTACTTCACACTCCGGACATGACTTGTATACGAACTTGCAAGAGAGTTCGCTTTATCAATTTGTTCGAACGCCGACCCGTGGTAATAACGTTCTTGACATTGTACTTGCAACAAAAGAAGAATTGATAGAGAATTTGAATGTTGGTGATGAATTCAGTAACAGCGACCATCGTACGATAACTTTCACTTTAAAGTTTACTAGTAACGAACCAAATAGTAGCATCGAAAAAGTCCCTAATTTCAAGAAAGCAAACTTCCATAAACTTAGAGCTATGTTTAAAGAAACTGACTGGAGCTTTTTAATTAACAATAACGACATAAATACATCTTGGAAGTTATTCGAAACCACTTACCTAAAAGCAGTGCAAGACTGCATACCATCGAAAATACGGCGTCCAGGCCATAATAATAAGCCCAAATGGTGGAATAAAGATATTTCAAACTGCCTGCTTGCTAAAAAATTTGCTAATGATAGATTAAAATCCTCACAAAATGACGAAGAACGGGTGAAATTTGTAGAGCTACGACGCAAAGCCAAAAAGTTAATTAAGCAAAGTAAAAAGACCTTAGAGTTACATATTGCGAATCAAAGTAAAACAAACCCGAAAGAATTCTATAGTTATATCAGAAAGAAAAAAGTAGTTACTTCAACTGTTGGACCGTTAGTCGATGAAAAAGGAGAATACACCAAAGACGAAGTACAAATGAGTAATGCCCTCAATACCTTCTTTGCATCAGTTTTTACAACCGAAGACCTCAGTGATATCCCTACACCATCGCCGATTCAGATTGATAATTCAGATGTTCTAAGCAATATCACCGTTACAGAGAGAGAAGTATTGAATTGTTTAGATAAACTCAAAGTAAATAAAACGCCAGGACCTGATACAATCTCGCCTAGAGTTCTAAAGGAAGCTAAGAATGAGCTCTCCAAACCACTGACATTACTATTCAATAAATCCTTGCAGTCTGGAACTATGCCTGATCAGTGGAAGCTAGCCAACGTAACACCGATATTCAAAAAAGGCAGCAAATCCCTACCCAGTAACTATCGTCCAATTAGCTTAACCTCAGTTGTATGTAAAATGCTAGAAACGGTCATACGAGACAGACTCGTAAATCACTTAGAGGAAAATAACATACTTAAAGATACTCAACACGGCTTTCGTAAAAAACGTTCCTGTTTAACAAACCTCTTAGACTTCTTCCACGATATCCTCAACCTCTACGATGAGAGTAAAGCTGTAGATATTATATACCTTGATTTTCAAAAGGCCTTTGACAAAGTTCCCCACAAACGTTTACTGCTAAAACTAAAAGCGCATGGAATACAAGACGGTGTGTTGAAATGGATAGAAAATTGGCTCAACAACAGAAAGCAAAGAGTAGTCATAAACGGTAAGGCATCTAAATGGACCAATGTAAGTAGCGGGGTACCCCAGGGATCGGTACTAGGACCAATTCTCTTTCTAATTTACATCAACGACATAGATGAGGGTCTCACCTGCACAATCTCAAAATTTGCTGACGATACAAAAATTGCAAATAGCGTACTCTCAAAAGAACAAGTTGACGATATGCAACACAATCTAGATAAATTGTCATGTTGGGCCCAAATTTGGCAAATGAGTTTCAATGCGGATAAATGTAAAGTACTACATGTCGGATACCTAAATGAGAAAGCAAACTATTCGATGAATGGCACTCAGCTTAAGAATGTAAACAGAGAAACTGATCTGGGAGTAACAATATCGAGTAACCTAAAACCGAGTCAACAATGTTCAGAAGTTGTTAAGAAGGCAAACAAAATAATTGGCTTTATAGGCAGGTCATTTGAGCATAAATCCAAAGAAGTTATCCTAACCCTTTACAATTCCTTAGTCCGCCCTCTTCTGGAATACTGCGTTCAATCCTGGTGCCCTTATTACCAAAAAGATATAAACAAGCTAGAACGAGTTCAACGTAGAGTTACCAAAATGATACCTAGCCTAAAGAACAAACCATACGAAGAGCGTCTTAGAGAATTAAATCTATTTCCTTTAACCCAGCGCAGATTAAGAGGCGACTTAATTCAAGTGTTCAAAATCATCAAAGGCATCGACAATATGAACTGTAGTAAGTACTTCACTATCGACCAATCTAATTACACACGGGGAAACGGTTGCAAAATTATTGGTAAATCTTTTAACTCGCACGAATCTAAGAATTTCTTCTTCAATCGAGTTGTCAACTTGTGGAATGGGCTTCCCCGAAACGTTATAGACTGCAGCACCGTTGATTCATTTAAATTCCGCCTAGACAAATATCTCGCATCAAACCCGCGACTGACTGCGTTTGTAAATGAATAACTTTATCCTCCCCTCAGTTACTAACCCATATGTCCCCTACTAACTTCCTAGTCCTGCCACGTTAGTGGCAGGGCAGTAGTTCCCTTTCCAATGTTCCCTTACCCACTCTAAACCACTGTTTGGACACTTGATCCTCAGTGTTTTGGAGGACAAGCAGCCTAGAAGGGTCACTAGATCTGTTGTTTGCTTGATTTCCTTTGTACTCCTTTGTACTCCTTTGTACTCTCTCAACCATGTACTTTAACTCCTCCCGTAAAGCTGGCAACTTTACCGGGGGCACACGGTAGGGCACTGACTTGAAGGGCACATTATCACCGACGTCCACGTCGTGCGTTGCCTGAGTAGTGAGACCTGGGTGTTCGGCGAAAACAGAGGGGTATGACCTGAACAGGCCTAGGACAGCAGCACCCTGGTGCTCAGGCAGGTGACTTACAGCTTGCCTAGCCTCTTGTTCAGTATTCCCCGCCCACTGTTCCGCGGAAATGACACAGTCCCAGCTATCCTCCTCAGCAGCATGACTGTCCCCACCTCCTTCTCCACCCTGGCCGCTGCAGGCCAGCACAGGGACAGTGAGAGGCTCTGAGGGGCGTCTCACATACTCTTTCATGAGGTTAACATGACATAACTGATGTTTTTTTCTACGGTCAGGTGTTGCAACGAGATAATCAAGGTCGGACAGTTTCTTAGCCACCACATACGGCCCAATAAACTTGGCAGAAAGGGGGTGTCCAGGCAAAGGTAAAAGCAACATTACCTCCTGACCCACCGAAAACTCCCGAAGCTTCACCTTGGCGTCATACTGGTGCTTCATGACCGCCTGTGCATTAACCAAGTTATTACCTGCCGCTGCCATGCAACCTATAAGTCTCTCCCGGCTCTCAAGGATATATTTAAGTACAGACCCCGGCTTCTCTTCGCCCTCCCAGATCTCTTTCACCATACTTAAAGGTCCTCTCACATTATGGCCAAAGACTAGTTGATTTGGACTGAACCCCAGGCTCTCTCCTGGGACTTCACGTGCAGCGAACAGAACATACGGCAGACCCAAATCCCAATCAGTGTCATGTTCTGCACAGTAACAGCGTAGCATACTCTTCAGGGTCGAGTGCCACCGCTCCAAGACTCCCTGACTCTCGGGATGGTAGGCTGACGACACTACAGAACATATACCGTGCAACTGAAGGGTTTGCTTGAACAATTTGGATGTAAAATTGCTCCCCTGGTCTGACTGCACCTCACGTGGAAATCCATAACGGGAACAGAACAATAATAAGTTTTTAACAACTGCCTTTGCCGAGCCGTTTCTCATGGGGTATGCGTCCGGGTATCTCGTAGCCACATCCATGATTGTCAACAGGAATTTATTGCCACTACTAGTAGGCGGGAAAGGGCCAACCAAATCTACTACAACTTTGCTGAACGGAGGCCCGGTGACAGGTATGGGAAACAAAGGTGCCTTCGGGATTGTCTGGTTAGGCTTCCCCGTTGTCTGGCAGGTCGCACACCCAGCCACCCATGCACAGACATCAGCCTTGACCCCAGGCCACCAGAAAAACCTGCCCAATGCCGCCAATGTTTTTGTTACCCCCAAATGACCCGCCACCGGCACATCATGCGCCAGACACAATAAGGACTCTCTATACTTATTTGGAACAACCACCTGGTCTACTACCCTCGCACCGCCCTCCCACTTCGATTTGGGGTCTAGAAATCTGCGGTACAATATCCTGTTGAGCCTAAAGAAATCTCCCGGCTTCGCATCCCCATCTTCCTCCAACTCTATGGCACCATTGCTATAACGAGCTAGGCTAGCGTCTTGCAGCTGCTGCTCACTAATGTCCCTGGGCGTCAATGCATCAAGATGGTTTTGTAATAAGACATTACCCCGGCTAGTAGGCTCTACTGCCTTAGTGGCTCTCGCTACAGCTCTTGCCTCACGCGAAGTCTTACCCAACTCTGCCTTGTTACACACCATATCTGGGCCAGAGTCAACTCCCGTGTTTATTATAGGTCCAAGTACCGAATCACCGAGAAGTGCAGCAGAATCAATGTCCCTTTTCCTGCCCTTAGCAACCTTCTCCTGATCCTTCCTCCACTGTCCCCGAGGTTGAGTGCTAGGCTGTGCAGGAGCCGCAGAGCGAGATCGGGTTACCACACAGGCCATCTCATCCTGTTGGCACCTCCCAACCCATTCCCGATTCTCACCATCCACGTCGGCCGCCCTCTCGGCAACGACTAAGGGTGGAGTCCCGGAAGTGGGCACCGCAAAGTCGTTGCCGAGAAGAAGGTCGACGCCCTCAACTGGCAAACACTCAACGATCCCTACATCCAGCTCCCTGCACACCTCTCCCACTCTCAACTCCAACCTCACAAGTGGGTATGACCTCGTAGCATTTATACCCTGCACCACAACAACTCTGGCCGCATTTATCGGTTTCCCTGTGAAGTTCCTCAACAAAGTTTGCGAAGCCCCCGTATCCCTCAGCAAGTCAACCCTCCGTAGTTCACTCCCCCAGCTCACAAACCCGTGCCCCCGATGGCCACAGAAAGTGTCCCGGACAGGTGTCGAGCCTTCCGTACGCTTCTTTACCGCGTGTGCCTCAGCTGCTGACAACCTACCCCGGGCAGTTGCTGCAGCCTTCAGAGACACACCGATACTGTGAACCAATGACACCGGCTTAGCGGGAGTGTTACTAGGGCACTCACGTGAATAATGGCCTAGCTTCTGACATTTGTAACATTTCACAATCATCCCCAATGGGCTTCTTCCCTTGTGCGGGCGAAGAAGGGGCCTGACCTTTAGTAAACGGGAGAGGCTTGTGTTTGTAGGTGTTATTAGGTGCAATGCATTTAGTGTGGTTATGTGTGTCATAGGATTTGTTATTATCGAAAACTCTGGTGGGTGGGGTATAGCGCCCCTTCTGCCCTGACTCAGCCCTCTGAGCGGCACCGCAACCACGAATCAATGATAATCTGAGGTCTGCCATCTTGGCAGCCTCCTCTACTGTCTTGGGACATTTTTCCTTAATGTTCAGCGTTAGATCGGTTCCAGTACATTGGTAAAACTGTTCCAGATAGAAAAGTTGCTTAATTTCCTCAGCCGACTCTGCGTGCTCGGACCGAAACCAGTTATTACATGCATCTGTTAAGTCCTGTGCGTGCTCCATAAAACTGACGTCGCTCTTCTTATTCACGCCACGGAACTTCAATCTATAAGTTTCGGGTTGCAGTTCGTAGGCCCGGAGCACAGCCTCCTTCACCAGTCCATACACGACACTCTCGTCCAGTGACAGTGCATCGTAGGCTTTCAATCCCTTACCCACTAGACGTGATGAAACTAATGCTGCCCATTTAACCTCCGGCCAGTCATACTCACGACACTTCTTTTCGAAACGAGCAAAAAACTCAGTCACTGCTGTCTCATCAAATGCGGGTACTAACTTAATTAAATGCGAAAGTGAGTCTGTAACCCGGTGCCCACCACCGAGATGACGCCCCGTGGTCTCTACTCTAGACTTCTCGACATCCATTTCAGCCTGGTACCTGGTTGCATCCTGATTGGCTTGGATTCTAGCAACCTCTATGCGTTCTATACTAGCCTGTTGTATCTGAGTCTCCTGCAGCTTAAACTTAGCTAGTTCTAGCTGGAATAACATCTCAGGAGACAGGCCTGGGGGGGGAGAGCACAAAATGGGGGATCCACACCGAGACGTGTTTACGGGTAAGCCAGCTTGCCCTTGAGAACCCTCCTGCTGCATCGTGCTAAGACTCGCTGGCTGAGGGCCCAGCTCAGGGGTAGAGTGGAATGGAGGCTTGGAGGGAACCCCCCAAGACCCCACTCCACCCACCGCCCCATCGCCATCACCCAACAAACATGCCACCAAATTCTTCTTGGGCCAACTGTCAGGACAGTCCCGCCCCAAAACCGTGGCTAAACAGCGAAGACCGTAACAATCAATAGCCTGCAGGCGCTGTTCGGTCAAAGGTGTCTGCAAAAATGCCCGAGCATCCCTCTCTCCACTTATAACACTCCCCTCCCTAAACATCTGTTGTACTTGCTGGTTACTAGGCTGTACCGTGTTATCCTCCCCCGTAAATGATGAGTCATTAGACATAGTGCTGGTTATACAATTGCTGTTCATAAAAAAAAAGAAGTGCTTATTACTAATTGCAGTCTCGACTCACAAAATGTTAAAGATGCTTGAATGACTCTACTCTAGACACCCCCAACGAAACAATCTGCAAGTCCACCAATACAATAATGACACAATAAAAATTCCTCCAATATGCAAGAAAATTCTAGCCAGCTCTACTAGGTAGCATAGAATAGTTCTCCAAAAAACATGTGATAGGATACTACTGAATCTTGTGCAAGGTCGCCATTTTGTTACGGCTGGATCGGCAATACATATTCGGGATTCTTGATCGTAGGACAGAAATGGCTAATGTGACAACGACACGCTCGATTCCAGTCCCAAATACTATATGCTCCAGACAACAAAAGCACCAACGCCCTACAGAGTTATCGTCTATGGTAACGAGGTACCTTAACTCGGCGAAAGTGTACAACAGGGGTAGGCTATGAGGCTAAACTCCCTCAGACATTTATAGGTTACGTTATTACTAAAGAAATGCAATACTCAAGAAACTACGTTAATATTAAGCCTCTAATAATGTAGAATAGAAGCAGGCTAAAGGTATGACAGTGAAATGCTAAATGACAAATGTACACGCCTATTTGAAAGCGCGTGCACTAGAATAACTGTCCCCTACTAACATGCACTAGCATGTAGCATACAAGATGTTCATGATCCAGTAGATACCTAATAATACACATGGAAGGAACATAAATAGTAGTCACTTATTATAAGAATGAATCTATACTTGGAATAACTAAAAGGTTGCAGGCAACAGTACTGCGCCGGTAGCTTACTACCGCATAGGCTACTTCGCTTCTCTCACTCTGTCTCCCCTCTGAGTCCGTATGCGCCCTACGCAACGGAACTCCGGACACAGCAGCAAAACGACAGTGCAGTTAATTGATACATGAAAGTATTAATAGTGTTGTCTTGTGTGTGAGTAATGTGTATTGTAAAGTGTTACATACATAAACTTAAAGAGAGCTGCAATGCATAGTAAAATAAAGATATAACCCACTCATCATCCCCATGTGTTCTAGCTAGCAGGCCAAGTCACAGGAACAACGAGTCCCAGCACCGAAAGCGAGAACCCAGGAAAAGACTGTAGAGAACACAAGGACAGATAAATTACGTTACTCTACTATACCGGCACTACGAGCGAGCTGTAGTCTCTGGTACTGCACTCGCTCCTGGCTCGGTAGGCAAATCAAGGCTAAGTCCTCGCCCCTCTACAGACAACTCCTGGGCATGGTCGGGCTCTTACACATGGCACTAGTCTAGTCACAAATTGGATGATGAGCTGGGCATATAACTCGTGAACATGTAGAACGTTCACCAACTATCCTCATCAAGAAGATCGCTGTTCACATTAACCCCTTAAATCTAATACATGTAAATGTATGCTTGTCCTAAGAGTAATACGAGAGGTGAGTGCTGAAACTCCTTTAGGACCTCAAGGGAAGGGTATGCATTTAAATAGAGAGAAGAATGAAATGAGAGTAATGTCGTCAGAGAGAAAGAGTGCAACCGTGAGAAGTTGGGAGAGAGGGCAAGGGATGTTAGAATCTCAAAGGTTCTAGGCAACCTGATCATGGAACACACAGCGAGCCTCCATGCAATGTGCAGTACGACAACATGGGCAGCCAGGCAGCAAATGCAGGCGGCAATGTACTACCAACCCTGTCGCACCTAGCTATAAGCGCAGGGCTGCCAACCGGTCCATACGTCTGGCAACCATTGCTACCCTCTCGCTCTGAAGTCTAACTCACTCTCTCTCTCTGAATTCCTATCATCTCATCTATCAACTTCTCTATTGATACTACATATTAAATGGAAGGTCTCGACATGGCTTAAAACAAAACCCACCACTGGTTAGCACATGACGAGACCTTTGCAGAGATACAAAGAACATAGTTATACGTTGTCACACTCAATATAAGCAGCCAGCACGGTACAGCGCGGTACCGTGGCGGTACAGTGGAGTACCAAGGAGTACAATCAGGTTACGTTGCCACGCACTGGGTGCGTCACAATATATTGTCTTCCATTCTTATTTCACTCGTTCTTCTTTCTCTCTTGGGTATATATATTGTCTTCCATTCTTATTTCACTCGTTCTTCTTTCTCTCTTGGGTATATATATCGTCTTCCATTCTTATTTCACTCGTTCTTCTTTCTCTCTTGGGTATATATATCGTCTTCCATTCTTATTTCACTCGTTCTTCTTTCTCTCTTGGGTATATATATTGTCTTCCATTCTTATTTCACTCGTTCTTCTTTCTCTCTTGGGTATATATATTGTCTTCCATTCTTATTTCACTCGTTCTTCTTTCTCTATTGGGTATATAATATATAGATGTGTGTGAAGACGATATATTATATCGTCTTCCATTCTTATTTCACTCGTTCTTCTTTCTCTCTTGGGTATCGTCTTCCATTCTTATTTCACTCGTTCTTCTTTCTCTCTTGGGTATATATAATCATCGTCTTCCATTCTTATTTCACTCGTTCTTCTTTCTCTCTTAATGTTTATATTCTTCAATCAACTTGTTCTCCTTTTATCTTGACTGTTTCTTATTTCTTTTTCTATTACCTTTTCTGTTTCTACCTTTAATCTTTCCCAACTTATCTGTTCATATTTAACTGTTTTGTTTCAACATTTTATCTTGATGTGTTATCCTTCTCTCAACAATGTTTTGCTCTCTTCTTTCCCAGTAAGATCCGCAGTTTATCTTGCTTTGCTGATTTATATCTTACCTTTACTTTAATATTTGTAACTTAATATACATCTATACTTTCAACTTTTTCGACCAAATATGCCAATATAACGGAGCAATATCAACACAGACAACAACACTAACCAAGATAATACAGAGAAAGGCAAAGGAAACTATAAAGATAGATCACAAAAATTAACATATATAAAGTTGATGATGGAATTGTAAAGGTGGAAAGGAATAATGGCGCAAGATTACTACGAGAGATAACACGGTCAAGGAAAGTTATAAAAGAGAAATGAGGGAAACAGAGGTTGTAAACATGAGTTACGAGATAGAGAGAGCGAGAGAGTGTGTGTGTGTTTGTGTTTATATGTCTATGTGTGTGTTTAAGATGTATGTATATCTTCAAATTTGCATTCAATAATGCTACATACTGTATACACACATATCATTGGAGTGATATTGTTACTGGACTAGTAATCTTCATTTTCCAGGTTCAAATCTGGATACCCTAGCTAATATTCAATATACTGTACATTAACATTGTATGAATATACAATACGTACATACATACAGACCTACATGTATACAAGTTTAACCCATTGCCGACAGGAGATGTTCCGGAACGCCATGGTAATTTACAGCAATGTACAGGCTTTTAAAGCCTCATAAGGGGACATGGGCTCTTTTTCTGGTCTCCCTTCTTCCTCATGCTCACCCCCAATAGATTTCAGATTTGATAACGCTTGGCCCGTTAGTTTGGCGATTATAATACCTTTTGCTCCATTTCGTTGTCAATTTTAAGACCTTTCGTGCCATTTAGGTGTCGATTTTTTCCTGGCGAGCGATAGGCAACCTGTAATCTTAAGAGTAACCGGCCTTTGGCCAGGACATTTTTCTACCAAAAAAATGTGCGAATTAATCTAGAAGGGGGATCTGATGGATGTTTTTTTAAGTTTGATGGAGGTCTAGGGAGGAAACTAAAAACAATAATAAATAAATGAACACATCTACAAAAAAGGGAACCATTCCCCCTTAACCCTTCCTCCCCGGGCTGTCTTAGCTAATGACGGTCGCCCCTACCCGGGCGATATGGCCAAAAAACGTCTAGGCCTAGGCTACCGTATTTATGTTTATTTTCACTGCTAGAACTGTCCCACTCATCTATAATCGTAGTGCGGTTTTCAATCTGTATTTTGGCATTGAGTAGAGCTCTGTAAGTCAACTGGTTCAGTTGTGATGACGATTTCAGTGGAGCCAATATTGCAGAGATGTTGCCAATAGGGGGACTTTTTAGACACTAATTTCGTCATGACGTCAGAACAATAACATTGAGGAGTCTTCTCCTTCTTGTTTTCGGAGGTGCGGTGACGAACGCTTGGGTTTGTTGACATACGTCGTACGCACGGCGTTCGGTCCAAGCTTAATTAGGCTATTAAGCTCATGCCTTAGATAAGGCATACCGGGTAGCGGCCCTTCTTTCGTGCTGTCCTTACCTAAGGCAGCCCGGGTAGGAAGGGTTAAAGCCTGTGCGAGGGAGCGGGAGCTTGGCAGGCCACAGGTCCTTCCCCAAGCCAGCCGGCCGCGGCACTGAAGACTCTGGGTCCGAGTCCTGCGAGATATCTAGCGCTGTTAAAGGGAAATGTAGCGTGACATTAGCGATAATTGCTCATTTTAGCGAATGTCTATGGTAGCACTGCGGGTGAAGCCCGCGAGCTACGAAGCTTGTTTTGGTGTAAGTCCGGATTTTTTTTTATTTTGCCTGTCTATAATTGTTGACCACTGCGGCCTGGGAGGGCCACGTCTGTTACAGCCTTTGAAGCTTTGAACTTGAAGCAAGAGGACGATCAGGAGCGGGAGGCGGCGAGCTTAAATTAGGTTAACCATCAATTTGTGTTCCTAATTTTCATGTGTGGACTTGACATGCGTCACAGTATATAATGTATATTCGCATTTGGTCGTACTATGCTTTATCTTGCACATAGAAGTGTATAGATCTTGTATCATGTTGCGCTTGAACCTGCTCATAGGAGTGTATAAAACCTGAATCCTATATTTCAAAATATGAAATATAACTTACATTTCTAAAAAGTTAAAAATGGTGCGCAAATATATTTAAACTATTGTCTAAATAGTGGATAGTTAATCCATCACACCTTCTTGTTTTCATTCGTTACCGAGTTCTGTAATATTTCATACGATTACCTAATATAGGTAACACTAAGTCTTATAGGTTGTGTTAGTTTGCTTAGGTGAGGTCAGGGGAGTTGCAACTTCTAGATTATTAACCGGCGACTACAATGGCCCCTGAACAACCAAGCCATGATTCCGCTGGCACAAACTTTAAGTAGTAATCCAAACTCCACTCTGCACCCCCAAACGAATCTGACATTTCAAAACACATACAAACACGTCTCCACCACTCTCGTTATGTTAGGTAAGGGGAGTTGCAGAACTTGTAGACTACATGTAGGGTATTGTAACATTGACTATATATTGTTCACATTATTAATTACCTCACCTACCGTAATTTCATTCTCTACACACCTATTTACAATGGTCACTGGGTGAATACAATGTCTTGTGGGATATTGTACTTATAAGGTTAATACTAGGTCTATTTATAATGTTTGACCGAGAAAAGTTAACTACCCGTATACTGTATAGTATACTTTACTACCCGTATACTGTATAGTATACTTTACTACCCGTCTACTGTATAGTATACTTTACTACCCGTCTACTGTATAGTATACTTTACTACCCGTCTACTGTATAGTATACTTTACTACCCGTCTACTGTATAGTATACTTTACTACCCGTCTACTGTATAGTATACTTTACTACCCGTATACTGTATAGTATACTTTACTACCCGTATACTGTATAGTATACTTTACTACCCGTCTACTGTATAGTATACTTTACTACCCGTCTACTGTATAGTATACTTTACTACCCGTCTACTGTATAGTATACTTTACTACCCGTATACTGTATAGTATACTTTACTACCCGTATACTGTATAGTATACTTTACTACCCGTATACTGTATAGTATACTTTACTACCCGTATACTGTATAGTATACTTTACTACCCGTTTACTGTATAGTATACTTTACTACCCGTATACTGTATAGTATACTTTACTACCCGTCTACTGTATAGTATACTTTACAACCCGTATACTGTATAGTATACTTTACTACCCGTATACTGTATAGTATACTTTACTACCCGTATACTGTATAGTATACTTTACTACCCGTATACTGTATAGTATACTTTACTACCCGTATACTGTATAGTATACTTTACTACCCGTATACTGTATAATATACTTTCACGTGAGAAGTATTACAGGGAATG
Source organism: Lithodes maja (assembly GCA_037953745.1). Taxonomy (NCBI): domain Eukaryota; kingdom Metazoa; phylum Arthropoda; class Malacostraca; order Decapoda; family Lithodidae; genus Lithodes; species Lithodes maja. The sequence goes on from JBAKBP010005324.1 coordinate 79,284, forward strand.
GTCCGATTCGCGGCGAGAACCTTTAAGACGGTGAACATTTTGTCGGACAGGGCCAATCGGCCGGGACTGGTTTGGAGTCACTGGGAGTCTAACAGGAATCACTAGGATATCGCTAGAATCACTAGGAGTCATCGATTTTCACCGCGAAAAAGCCCAGGAATCGGAATTTTCAGCTACTCCTAGTGATTCTAGCTCGCATTCCTGACTGTGTGAAGTACCCTTAACTCGAAAAGTACTCAAAGGATTTTTATGATTTTTGCACAGTGGTACATTAACACTTTGGCGTGCCTGGCCAACCCTCTCCCGCCTACATAGGAAGTGAGCCGCGCTCTCCACCTCCCACCTACCCTGTAAAAAACGCACAGTATAGTAAAACGCTCGCCCGCCCTACTAAGCTAGTACTCCAGCTTGGGCCAAAAAGCTTCTAGCCGCGGCCAACATAATAATGCTATCGCTCCTTTTCACCCACAAATATCACCCCAACTGCATTGAAATACACTTCACAAGATAGAGGGAAGTCTATACAACAATATTTATCATGTCGCGCTTGAACCTGCTCATAGGAGTGTATAAAATCTTAATCCAATATTTCAAAATATGAAATATATAATTATAACTTACATTTCTAATCTAAAAAGTGAAAAATGGTGCGTAAATCGAAACATTATCGATGGATTTTTATGATTTTTACACAGTGGTACATTAACCTTTGGCGTGCCTGGCCTACCCTCTCCCGCCTACATAGGAAGTGAGCCGTGCTCTCCACCTCGCACCTACCCTGTAAAAACTGTGCAGTATAGTAAAACGCTCGCCCACCCTACTAGGCTAGTACTCCAGCTTGGGCCAAAAACCTTTTAGCCACGGCCAACATAATAATGTTATTGCTCCTTTTTACCCACACATATCAGCCCAACTGCATTGAAATACACTTCACAAGATAGAGGGAATCTATACAACAATATTTTTTCGATCAACCCAAAGATAGTGTATCTACTCTATAATGGTTATATCGTATACAATTAGTATTAGTAAATATTTCTGCTGCAAATTGTGGTATGTTTCTATATCAACAACAAAATAGTGAATCTATAATGGTAGTCGTATGCAATTAGTATTCGTAAATATTTCTGCTTCGAATTGTGGTATGTGCCACTTTTCTTCACAATATTTCCGAAACCGGCTAAATAACATATTTGTATTATCATGCATACTAAACCATAGCCATATTTTCCGCTGAACATGATGGCGATGTTAAGAATATTTTCTCATAAATATTGGATTTTATAGAAGAAAATGTATAACGATAGTTTTAGCTTTTATATCAGTGATGAAACAGGAAAAAAGACCAGCTCCAAGATTAATCATAGACGACAACTGAACACTGAGATCGAACGTGTCCGCAATATTAACACTTTACGGACTGTTGATCATTTCTATGACCAACAACTACAAACGAAAAAAGCTGAACTAGATGAACTGAAGAAAGAGAAAGGCTGAGAAAAGAATACTATACTCCTGCAGTGGCAGTGTGCAAGAAAGCTTCTAAATGAAAACAAAGGCCCAAATCGTAAATAGTCCAAAGCGATCAGCAAGACAACAAATAGACCTGGCAGACCATGCCCAGTCGCCGGTTGCTACAGGGAATCAGCTAACCTACGGAAGCACATGGCCGTTTGCCACTCGTACCTAACTAACGACGATAGAGAGAATGTTTTGGCTGCAGCGAGTAGGTTCTCTAAGAAAAGGCCCCTGCCACCAACAAATGCAAAGAAAACAAACCTATATGATTGTCCCTTTAGAGATGCCCTCTTTGGGTCACGCGGAACAGAGGAGGAAATTGCGAGAAATATCTTTGGGGAGGAGGGCTTAAGATAATTCAACTCATCCGAGAAGCTGTCATGACCGGAGGACCCTTAACCCCTTCTGTACTGGCGACGTCTTTTTAAGTTTTTCTAGCTATATTTATACGAATTTCGGTAGTTTAAGAAGGTTCTGTGGTATTAAAAAGGGTTTAGTGATAGTTCCAAGCCTGTCAATTGCTGGAGGCACTTTTTAAACTGAAGAAAATTTTCTAATAATAGCCAAAATAAAGTTAAAAGGACGTCGCCGGTACAGAAGGGGTTAATGGCACGCTCTGAAACCCTCTCCGCGAGCACACTCAGAATGATGACCGACTCCTGTACGCATGCTCTCAACTTTCTCAAAGAAATAGAGAATCGACAATTCCAAGTAACAGAAAATCTCCTAGGCCCGGTCAGGTAAGCTGTCGCCAAAGCAAAAAGTAAGTATAATGCTATCGATTAATTATTTGAATGTTTCATATTTTCGTGTTTATATTTGTAAAAGTGATGATTCCACGTGTTGTACAACTAATTATTATGTTCTCTGATCGACATTATTGCATGGGGTTCTGTCATATATTCATCCACATAATACTTTGGCATGGAAGAGGTGGGACAGAGAGAACACCGTAAACAGCAAAATGAGGCTGAGCTGTTAGCCATGGAAGATGTGCATACCCTGGAAACTAATGACGCTATTGAAATTCCCATAAACAATGCTGCATCATTAATCCACGATGGATGTGCACCAGCCAAGCAACGTATACAGAAAGACTGTCGAAACGGGAAAAAAGACCAACTCCAAGATTAATTGTAAGTATAATTTATTACATTTTCTCATGAAAATATGATCTCAATGACAATATTGCTCAATAGTATTTGAACGAATGAAAACATTTTCACATTTTCATGCACGAAGAAGAGGAAGAAGATGAAGCAGCGATGCATAGTGGTATAAATGAGACGGACACATCCAACCACGCTGGGAAAAAAGACAAATAAATCCGACACCCCGTTGTCTCATGTTCTTTAGGAAGAGGCACAAGAGCGTTCTGTATATCTTATATCTCATGATCTAGAGGAACAAGAAGACGACCCACTAGCAGATGACGTGCTACTTGAAACAACTGGTGAGCTGGTATCTTTATTTTTCTTAAATTTCCCCTTGTGTTATACTTGCAATGTGAGATATGCTTATGTTCCTAAGAATTGTATTGTAATCTAGCATTTCAAAGAATTTTCTTTCTTTCACAGAACTAACAGAAGAGAGGGTTGATGACTTAAAAAGACTTATACTTCAAAGTCTACATAACCGAATATATGCGACGAAGCACCTCTCTAAACATCATAGACGACAACTGAACAATGAGATCGAACGTGTCCGCAATATTAAGACTTTACGGACTGTTGATAATATCTATGACCAACAAATACAAAATAAAAAAGCTGAACTTGATGAACTGAAGAAAGAGAAAGGCTGAGAAAAGAATATTATACTCCTGCAGTGGCAGTGTGCAAGAAAGCTTCTAAATGGAAACAAAGGCCCAAATCGTAAATAGCCCAACTCGATCAGCAAGACAACAAAGAGACCAGGCAGGCCATGCCCAGTCGCCGGTTGCTACAGGGAATCAGCCAACCTACGGAAGCACATGGCCGTTTGCCACTCGTACCTAACTAACGACGATAGAGAGAATGTTTTGGCTGCAGCGTGTAGGTTCTCTAAGAAAAGGCCCCTGCCACCAACAAATGCAAAGAAAACAAACCTATATGATTGTTCCTTCTGCCCAAAATCAGTTAAACGGATTGATATGCACTTAAGAAAAACAAAGACTCCATGGAATACCAGGAACTCCTCAGACACGTACGTAAGGTTTGCTTTCCATAATTCAATTATTTTCTTAATAAATAGGTCAAACATTAATGAAATAAAAACAATTAACTTTAAAGTAAAGAAACATTGTAATGCATTTGTAATTAATTATATGCAAACTAAAACAGTACAACTTTTATTGTAAATATTTTGAATCATTAATTAAACATATCTCACATGAATATTGAATTATTTTCCAGAAAAGAAAAGAAACGTCACCTGCCAAAGTTGAGGATGTGTACCCATAGTAGCTGGCACCATGCCCGATGTTGCCACTAGAAATTTGTCCTAAACATGTGTTTCTGTTCTTTCACAGCAGTCGCCATGGCCCGGCGAGGACTCTCCCAGGATGACATCTTTTCGATGTTGGACGACTTTGAGGACGCCTCTAGTGATTCTGACAACAATTGCGACAACGAAGCTGAACATGACGACATCGAAGACGAGCTTATAGGTATATAGGTGTGGCAGAGTGGTCTTGCCACTGGACTGGTAATCCAATGGACCCCGGTTCGAATCCCAATATGTCAATGGGGAGATATTATTGGGATGGAATTTGAGCTGTACCTAGTATCAGTGCATTACCACAGCACACCGAAATGCCAAACAAAATACCCTCATTGTTCCCTGATTAAATAGCATTGTATGAATATTCCCATATTCAAAAATATGCTACAGGGGGGCAATGCCTAGTGAGTTAATTGCTTAATAGGTGGCGTTCTGAGAGTGAGGGTCCGAGTCTGTGGGGATGAGACTGTGAAGCACAGGGGCGAGGCGGTTTCAGAGATGGAGTTGGTTCGAGCCGTGAAGCTTCGCATGTCTCACTCCCTAGACTGGAACAAGACCTCACGGGCCTCACCGTGTTCAGCGGTTAAGTGTAAAGGCTATCAGACTATGCCCGAGAGGGAGTAGCCTAGTTGGAATATAGAAAAAAAAAAAAAAAAAAAAAAAAAAAAAAAAAAGAGCCCACCCACATTGTCGCTCCGTCGCCACCCACACCAACCCTGGTGCCGGCGCCAGATACGGATGCCCCCACACCTCCTCGTGCTACCACACCTCCTCGTGCTAGCACTTCGTCATCACCACGTACCACCAGGAGTACTTTGGCATCATTACGACGTGACTTCTCTTTTAGGGGCAGGGAGGAGCGACAGGAAAGGCAGGCAGTCACGGCTGCCATACAAACCTTCACCCACCCAAAGAAGGCAGGACTATCACGGCAACGTAGAAGGCCTCCCTCCAATTACGACAGTACCGACGATGAAGAGAGTGTGGATGACCTGCCACCCTCCACACCTGCGTGTATCGGTGGACCGCACGCACCTGCCACAACTGTCACACCTTCTGCACCTGCCACACCTGCCGCAACTCCCAAGGGCACTACCCGATCACCTGACGAAGCTGCAAGAAGTCTGTGTGTGGTCACCACCAGCTCAAGACCTGCAGGGTATGCAACTCTTGAAGGTAAGAAACTACATCTTTTTTATTCATTTGTATTGGGTTTCTAAGTATCAAAGTAAATAATATTACAAAATAAGGGTCATAATTGTCAACAAAATCTCATTGAAAAGTCGGCCCCCTCAATGTAACGTCAAATAATACTTATTTTGGCATTTTTCGTTTGCCCTTTTCTTTCATTATTTTCATGTGTTTTTGGATGGTTATTTATATGCTGATTTGGTTCATAGGGTGAATATGTATGTTCATAGCGAGTTTTAGGCATATTCATTGAGAAGTACTTGATTTATGAATTTTTTCCCAGGATTTTTGCCCCCAAAAAGTCGGCCCTCTCAAAGTTCAATCAACATAACGTTATAGTATCGCTATCTATTAGTTCCTATTCCAATTTGTGAGCGTTACATGTCTTCTAGTATTTTTTTTATAATTATATGTAAAAGTGATTCCACATGTTGTACAACTATTTATTGTGTTCTGTCATATTTTCTTCCACAGAATACTTTTGCATGGATGAGGTGGGACAGAGTGAACACCGTAAATGGCAAAATGAGGCCGAGATGTTGCCAATGGAGGATGCGCATATCCTGGAAACTAATGATGCTATTGAAATTCCCATAAACAATGCTGCATAATTAATCCACGATGGCCGTGCACCAGCAAACCAACATATGAAGAAAAAATAGGTCAACCTGAGAGATGCACTGATTGTGTGACTGTCCGTTCGATGCCTACGAAGAAATCAGGAGTTTACTGAATTTACAATCAGTGCATACGAGGGAAGAACAACAGGCGTCGAAGATGGTAGAGTAGCACGACACAAAACGGGGGCCAAAGACCCCTGCATCTTCTACTTAGGCAATACAGAGGCAGCTGCTCTTGAGGCGTACATGAAATATTATCGCCCAGTAGTTGCCACATGTGTAAGGCCAAAATGTAAGATGTTTGTGAATCGGGAGGGCAACAACACCGATTGCCAATGTTGCTCTCACCTCTCGGTAGAAAATGTGGGGAAAATCATTGCCAAGATGGGACTGAGGGCAGGCATTGTTGGGGAGTGGGCAGCCGGAGGCTACGACATGAACAGATCACAGCTGCCCTCAGAGATGAGGATACACCTGCCAACAGACAAGCCCTTGCAACCTTGGCCTGCCACAGCATGATAACATCCAGAAAAGAACTATGATTTCACCAATCACAGAACTACTGGAGAACGAGTTGTAAACATTCTAAAGGATCTACGTTGTGATGCAGCATCAGGGTAGGTGTTAATGAGGCATACAAGAAAGTTACAATTTTATTATTTTTATTTGGCAAAATGTACAAATCTATATATCTATTGCCTGACGCCGCAATCCCCGAAGGGGTGGCCACGAACGAACCGCCCCCACGCACCTCTATCCCCAGTTAGTCGACGCCCATCCCCCCAACCAGCACAGCCTTCGTTCATATACTTCCTCACTCCATCCTTCCACCTCTCTTTCGGTCTACCTCTCCCTCTCTGTCCCACCACCTAGCTCTCGTACACCCTCTTAGTCATTCTCTCGCTTTCTGACAACAATTGTGACAAGGAAGCAGAACATGACGACATCGAGGACGAGCTTATAGATATAGAGCCCACCCACATTGTCGCTCCGTCGCCACCCACGCCAACCCTGTGGTGCCGGCGCCAGACACGGATGCCCCCACACCTCCTCGTGCTAGCACTTCGTCATCACCACGTACCACCAGGAGTACTTTGGCGTCAGTACGACGTGACTTCTCTTTTAGGGGCAGGGAGGAGCGACAGGAAAGGCAGGCAGTCACGGCTGCCATACAACCCTTCACCCACCCAAAGAAGGGAGGATTACCACGACAACGTAGAAGGCCTCCTTCCAATTATGACAGGACTGACGATGAAGAGAGTGTGGATGACCTGCCACCCTCCACACCTGCGCGTATCGGTGGACCGCACGCACCTGCCACACCTGTCACACCTTCCGCACCTGCCACAACTCCCAGGGACACTACCCGATCACCTGACGAAGCTGCAAGAAGTCTGTGTGTGGTCACCACCAGCTCAAGACCTGCATGGTATGCAACTCTTGAAGGTAAGAAACTACATATTTTTCATTCATTTTTATTGGGTTTCTAAGTATCAAATTAATCAAATATTACAAAATAAGGGTCATAATTGTCAACAAAATCTCATTGAAAAGTCGGCCCTCTAACTCCCATTCGTTATCACTCATCAGAACTGTATCATCCACAAACAGCAGTATAGGTAGCTTCCACTCAATTCCCTCCCTTTTCAGCGATACACCAACATCCACTGCTCCTGATATTATTTCTTTCAAGACTCCATCCATATACTGTATACAGTAAACAACCACGGGGACATCACACACCCCTGTTTCAAACCAACATTCAGGTCAAAGAACTCGCTCTGCTCACTCTCCACACGTACTGCCGCCTTTGCACCCTCATACATGCTATTCACTGTTTTCAGCCACTTGCCATCTACTCCGTATATGCTAAGTACTTTCCACAAACCTTCTCTATCCACTCTGTCATAGGCCTTCTCCAAGTCTATAAAGGCAACATACACCTTTTGTTTCTTCTCCAAATATTTCTCCACAACACAATTCAGGGTAAAAATCTGATCTACACAACCTCTTCCCTTCCGAAAACCTCCCTGCTTGTCGCCTATCCATTTCTCCGTTCTCACTCTCACTCTCTCAATCACTACCCTACTGTATACCTTCCCTACTACGCTTAGAAGACATATTCCTCGGCGGTTACCACACACTCCTCTTTCCCCTTTGCCCTTATAAAGGGGGATTATTATGCCAGTCTTCCAGTCATCGGGTGCACTCCCCTTCTCCCATGCTAGTTTGCACATTGTCCATATCCTTTCGATCACTATCTCACCACCATAACTCATCATTTCCCCACACACTCCATCTGTTCCTGGTGCTTTCCCCAACTTCACTCTTGGCATGGCTTCCCACACTTCTGACCTCCTGATCACCACCTCCTCCTCCCCTACTTCTCTTCTTCTCCCTCCCATACCATATCCAACTATGTTTGCTGGCTCTTCATTCCTTACATTTAGCAACTCATTGAAGTACTCCCTCCATCTTTCGACTCTCTCTTGCTTCTCGGCTACCATTCTCCCATTCTTATCTTTCACACCCTTACTGTTTCCCCCTGCTACCTTCCCTAACTTTCTTGACTTCTTTCCTGAACAGTTTCTTACTCTCCCTCCATTTTACACTCCGATTCCTTCCAAATTCCTCATCTACTCTCCTCTTACTTTCCTTCACTACACTCTTCACCACCCTCTTACTCTCTTCATATCTGCCTCATTTCTGTCTTTCGAAATATTCATTCCCTCTACTACCCAACCACTCTCTATATGCTTGCTTCTTTTCTTCCAAAGCTATCTTTACTTCTTCTGTCCACCATGCTGTACCTTTCACTCCCCTCCCTCTTCTCCTCACTCCACACCCCTCCTCACATACATGCTGCACAGATCTCATCCCTAAGCACCTTGCTCATCTCCTCCACTTCCTCCATAACATCCAGGTCGAATCCACCTAGTCGTCTTTCTACTGCTCTCCTGTACTCTTCCTTGATCTCCTCCTCCTGTAACCTCTCCACCCTCCTCACCATTCCACCGTCCTCTCGCCTCCCTCCAGCTCTCCTCACCCACTTTTTTTATATCCTAACCTTTGCTACTACTACATAATGACCCGACAGACCCCCTCCAATACCCCTATACGGCCTAGCCTCCATCATAGATTTCTTCATTCGTTCATCGACCCATACATAATCAATCAATGACTTTCTTTCCACCACTGCCTTATCCTTCTTGAATTTGAAAATAAATTTAAAAAAGTTTTTGTGTATTTAGGGAATTATTGTATACTAATAAATCATGCTACAATTAACTTTATATATGCATTAAAAAAAAAAATTATGTATATTTTTTTGCCCACACTTTTCAGGTGACAGTCAACTAATGAACCCTTGGATGATGGGACTCGGTCAGTTCCAGGACTGTGGATCTCGGTCATGGATGAGCAAGGGCCTTCTTCGCCAGTTACACCAACCATCATAAAAGTGCAGGATCACAATCGAATATTGAGGTGAACCAAGCAGCCCTGGAGGGGTCAATCAGTGAAGCATCGACAAGTTCCATCATCAAGAAGTTAAAAATTTATAGATCATGTATCTGTCAACATATAAAAAATGAAATCTATCTATCTATCTTTAGCCTGACACCGCAATCCCCGAAGGGATGGCCACGAACGAACCGCCCCCATGCACCTCTGTCCCCAGTCAGGCGACGCCTCTCCCCCCCAACCAGCACCGCCTTCGTTCATTTACTTCCTCACTCCATCCTTCCACCTTTCTTTCGGTTTACTTCTCCCTCTCTGTCCCCCCACCTCGCTCTCGTACACCCTCTTAGTCATTCTCTCGTTTTCCATACGTTCCATGAGGCTGAACCATCTCAAGTTGTTCCTTTTCACACTTTCCAGCACAACTACCTCCACACCACACCTCCTTCTTACGTCCTCATTTGTCTGTCTATCCCTCCATGTAACTCCGCACGCACTTCTTAAGTAATGCATTTCCACTGCTCTCACTCTTGGTCTGAGTCTCTCAACCAACGTCCATGCTTCGCTTCCGTAAGTCAGTGTCGGGATTACCACACTGTCATGCAAGGACTTCTTCACTTCCATACTGACCACCCTATTTCTTGTTACTGCTTTCAGCGTTCCTACAACCCTCTTCGTCCCCCGGCTTGGTGTAGAGAGCTGATTTTACAACATAGCCACCAGCACAAATCGTTGTCTAGCAAACCTCTGCAGGAAGGAAAACGTGGGATTCGTCGACACCTGGGACAATTTCTACTACGATGACTATTTGTTTTCGGACGATGGAGTTCATCTGAACCAGGTGGGAGCATCATGTTTTGGGCGTCTTCTCAACGATGCGGTGAAGGATTTTCGGAGAAGAAATCGACTCAGCACAGGACAACCAGGAAGGAGGACCGAAGACAGCGAGGGCGGCAACCTGCGAAGGAATTAAATGCTAATCTGTCAAGAACTGCGAATTTGGATAAAGCTCCACCAACACGACCCAAATTCAAAACCGCCAGGGATAACGACCGAGGACCGATGTCAGCCATGAATGTAAATGTAGATCCCACCAGAACCAAAAATTTGATTAAAGAACGTTCTGTGAGTTCTAAAACCGCAACTTTAAAGGTTTTCTATGCAAACGCTCGTAGCATACGCAATAAATTTTCAGATTTAGAGGAACTAGTGTTTACTGAAAATTATGATGTGATTGGTATAGCAGAATCTTGGCTCAATACAGTAGATAGAGACTTTTTAGCAGAGTATTCACTTCCCGGTTATGTAATGTTTGAGAAAAGCCGAATAAATAAAAATGGAGGTGGCGTTTTATTTTATATCAAAGAAAGTCTTCACCCGACCCTCTTGTCAAAACCTCAAATTGTGAACGTCGACACATCTTTTGTGCTAATAAAGAATAATAAAGGTACAAAAATAATACTTGCATTAATATACAGACCTCCAGCTCAATCAGTGCAAACTGACCAAGAAATTTATGAACAAATTGCAGATGTAAGTAACTCACAAGATACCATATTTTTTGGCGACTTTAATTTACCTGTGACCAAGTGGGGCGATACTCTTACTTCACACTCCGGACATGACTTGTATATGAACTTGCAAGAGAGTTCGCTTTATCAATTTGTTCGAACACCGACCCGTGGTAATAACGTTCTTGACATTGTACTTGCAACAAAAGAATTAATAGAGAATTTGAATGTTGGTGATGAATTCAGTAACAGCGACCATCGTACGATAACTTTCACTTTAAACTTTACTAGTAACGAACCAATTAGTAGCATCAAAAAAGTCCCTAATTTCAAGAAAGCAAACTTTCATAAACTTAGAGCTATGTTTAAAGAAACTGACTGGAGCTTTTTAATTAACAATAACGACATAAATACATCTTGGAAGTTATTCGAAACCACTTACCTAAAAGCAGTGCAAGACTGCATACCATCGAAAATACGGCGTCCAGGCCATAATAATAAGCCCAAATGGTGGAATAAAGATATTTCAAACTGCCTGCTTGCTAAAAAATTTGCTAATGATAGATTAAAATCCTCACAAAATGACGAAGAACGGGTGAAATTTGTAGAGCTACGACGCAAAGCCAAAAATTGAATTAAGCAAAGTTAAAAGACCCTAGAGTTACATATTGCGAATCAAAGTAAAACAAACCCGAAATAATTCTATAGTTATATCAGAAAGAAAAAAGTAGTTACTTCAACTGTTGGACCGTTAGTCGATGAAAATGGAGAATACACCAAAGACGAAGTACAAATGAGTAATGCCCTCAATACCTTCTTTGCATCAGTTTTTACAACAGAAGACCTCAGTGATATCCCTACACCATCGCCGATTCAGATTGATAATTCAGATGTTCTAAGCAATATCACCGTTACAGAGAGAGAAGTATTGAATTGTTTAGATAAACTCAAGGTAAATAAAACGCCTGGACCTGATACAATCTCGCCTAGAGTTCTAAAGGAAGCTAAGGATGAACTCTCCAAACCACTGACATTACTATTCAATAAATCCTTGCAGTCTGGAACTATTCCTGATCAGTGGAAGATAGCCAACGTAACACCGATATTAAAAAAAGGCAGCAAATCCCTACCCAGTAACTATCGTCCAATTAGCTTAACCTTAGTTGTATGTAAAATGCTAGAAACGGTCATAAGAGACAGACTCGTAAATCACTTAAAGGAAAATTACATACTTAAAGATACTCAACACGGCTTTCGTAAAAAACGTTCCTGTTTAACAAACCTCTTAGGCTTCTTCCACGATGTCCTCAACCTCTACGATGAGAGTAAAGCTGTAGATATTATATACCTTGATTTTCAAAAGGCCTTTGACAAAGTTCCCCACAAACGTTTACTGCTAAAACTAAAAGCGCATGGAATACAAGACGGTGTGTTGAAATGGATAGAAAATTGGCTCAGCGACAGAAAGCAAAGAGTAGTCATAAACGGTAAGGCATCTAAATGGACCAATGTAAGTAGCGGGGTACCCCAGGGATCGGTACTAGGACCAATTCTCTTTCTAATTTACATCAACGACATAGATGAGGGTCTCACCTGTACAATCTCAAAATTTGCTGACAATACAAAAATTGCAAATAGCGTACTCTCAAAAGATCAAGTTGACGATATGCAACACAATCTAGATAAATTGTCACATTGGGCCCAAATTTGGCAAATGAGTTTCAATGCGGATAAATGTAAAGTACTACATATCGGATACCTAAATGAGAAAGAAAACTATTCGATGAATGGCACTCAGCTTAAGAATGTAAACAGAGAAACCGATCTGGGAGTAACAATATCGAGTAACCTAAAACCGAGTCAACAATGTTCAGAAGTTGTTAAGATGGCAAACAAAATAATTGGCTTTATAGGCAGGTCATTTGAGCATAAATCCAAAGAAGTATTCCTAACCCTTTACAATTCCTTAGTCCGCCCTCTTCTGGTATACTGCGTTCAATGCTGGTGCCCTTATTACCAAAAAGACATAAACAAGCTAGAACGAGTTCAACGTAGAGTTACCAAAATTATACCTAGCCTAAAGAACAAACCATACGAAGAGTGTCTTAGAGAATTAAATCTATTTCCTTTAGCCCAGCGCAGATTAAGAGGTGACTTAATTCAAGTGTTCAAAATCATCAAAGGCATCGACAATATGAACTGTAGTAAGTACTTCACTATCAACCAATCTAATTACACGCGGGGTAACGGTTGCAAAATTATTGGTAAATCTTTTAACTCACACAAATCTAAGAATTTCTTCTTCAATCGAGTTGTCAACTTGTGGAATGGGCTTCCCCGAGACGTTATAGACTGCAGCACCGTTGATTCATTAAACTCCGCCTAAACAAATATCTCACATCAAACCCGCGACTGACTGCGTTTGTAAATTAATAACTTTATTTTATCCTCCCCTCAGTTACTAACCCCTATGTCCCCTACTAACTTCCTAGTCCTGCCACGGACATTAGTTCCAGGGCAGTAGATCCCTTTCCAATGTTCCCTTACCCACTCTAAACCACTGTTTGGACACTTGATCCTCAGTGTTTTGGAGGACAAGCAGCCTAGAAGGGTCATTAGACCTGTTGTTGCATGATTTCCTTTGTACTTTGTACTTTGTACTCTTCCCCTGTTGTACCCTCTTCCGTACTTCTTCATCCATAGTCCCATCTTTACTCAACACACTGCCCAGATACTTAAAAGAGTTGACGATCTCCATAGCCTGACCGTTCAGCTTCACCTCACACTCTGTGACTTCACTCCTTTCGAAGACCATAACCTTGCTCTTCCCCGCATTTACCTTTAAATTCAATTTTTTGCACACTGTTCCAAACTCATTTACCGGACCATACAACTCCCATTCATTATCACTCATCAGAACTGTATCATCCGCAATCAGCAGTATAGGTAGCTTCCACTCAATTCCCTCCCTTTTCAGCGATACACCAACATCCACGGCTCTTGATATTATTTCTTTCATGACTCCATCCATATATACAGTGAACAACCACAGGGACATCACACACCCCTGTTTCAAAACAACATTCAGGTCAAAGAACTCGCTCTGCTCACTCTCCACACGTACTGCCGCCTTTGCACCCTCATACATGCTATTCACTGCTTTCAGCCACTTGCCATCTACTTCGTATATGCTAAGTACTTTCCACAAACATCCCTCTATCCACTCTGTCATAGGCCTTCTCCAAGTCCATAAAGGCAACATACACCTTTTGTTTCTTCTCCAGATATTTCTCCACAACACAATTCAGGGTAAAAATCTGATCTACACAACCTCTTCCCTTCCGAAAACCTCCCTGCTTGTCGCCTATCCATTTCTCCGTTCTCACTCTCACTCTCTCAATCACTACCCTACTGTATACCTTCCCTACTACGCTTAGAAGACATATTCCTCGGCGGTTACCACACACTCCTCTTTCCCCTTTGCCCTTATATAGGGGGATTATTATGCCAGTCTTCCAGTCATCGGGTGCACTCCCCTTCTCCCATGCTAGTTTGCACATTGTCCATACCCCTTCGATCACTATCTCACCACCATAACTCAACATTTCCCCACACACTCCATCTGTTCCTGGTGCTTTCCCCAACTTCACTCTTGGCATGGCTTCCTACACTTCTGACCTCCTGATCACCACCTCCTCCTCCCCTACTTCTCTTCTTCTCCCTCCCATACCATATCCAACTATGTTTGCTGGCTCTTCATTCCTTACATTTAGCAACTCATTGAAGTACTCCCTCCATCTTTCGACTCTCTCTTGCTTCTCGGCTACCATTCTCCCATTCTTATCTTTCACACCCTTACTGTTTCCCCCTGCTACCTTCCCTAACTTTCTTGACTTCTTTCCTGAACAGTTTCTTACTCTCCCTCCATTTTACACTCCGATTCCTTCCAAATTCCTCATCTACTCTCCTCTTACTTTCCTTCACTACACTCTTCTCCACCCTCTTACTCTCTTCGTATCTGCCTCATTTCTGTCTCTCGAAATCTTCATTCCCTCTACTACCCAACCACTCTCTATATGCTTGCTTCTTTTCTTCCACAGCTATCTTTACTTCTTCTGTCCACCATGCTGTACCATTCACTCCCCTCCCTCTTCTCCTCACTCCACACCCCTCCTCACATGCTGCACAGATCTCATCCCTAAGCACCTTGCTCATCTTCTCCACTTCCTCCATAATATCCAGGTCGAATCCACCTAGTCGTCTTTCTACTGCTCTCCTGTACTCTTCCCTGATCTCCTCCTCCTGTAACCTCTCCACCCTCCTCACCATTCCACCTTCCTCTCGCCTCCCTCCAGCTCTCCTCACCAACTTCTTTTATATCCTAACCTTTGCTACTACTACATAATGATCCGACAGACCCCCTCCAATACCTCTATACGGCCTAGCCTCCATCATAGATTTCTTCATTCGTTCATCGACACATACATAATCAATCAATGACTTTCTTTCCACCACTGTCTTATCCTTCTTGAATTTGAAAATAAATTAAAAACAGTGTTTGTGTATTTAGGGAATTATTGTATACTAATAAATCATGCTACAATTAACTTTATATAATATATGCATTAACAAAAAAAAAAATGATGTATATTTTTTTGCCCACACTTTTCAGGTGACAGTCAACTAATGTACCCTTGGATGATGGGACTCGGTCAGTTCCAGGACTGTGGATCTCGGTCATGGATGAGCAAGGGCCTTCTTCGCCAGTTACACCAACCATCATAAAAGTGCAGGATCACAATCGAATATTGAGGTGAACCAAGCAGCCCTGGAGGGGTCAATCAGTGAAGCATCGACAAGTTCCATCTCAAGAAGTTAAACATTGATAGATCATGAATCTGTCAACATTTAAAAAATGAAATCTATCTATCTATCTTTAGCCTGACACCGCGATCCCCGAAGGGATGGCCACGAACGAACCGCCCCCATGCACCTCTGTCCCCAGTCAGGCGACGCCCCTCCCCCCAACCAGCACTGCCTTCGGTCATTTACTTCCTCACTCCATCCTTCCACCTTTCTTTCGGTTTACTTCTCCCTCTCTGTCCCTCCACCTCGCTCTCGTACACCCTCTTAGTCATTCTCTCGTTTTCCATACGTTCCATGTGGCCGAACCATCTCAAGTTGTTCCTTTTCACACTTTCCAGCACATCTACCTCTACACCACACCTCCTTCTTACATCCTCATTTGTCTGTCTATCCCTCCATGTAACTCCGCACGCACTTCTTCAGTAATGCATTTCCACTGCTCTCACTCTTGGTCTGAGTCTCTCAACCAACGTCCATGCTTCGCTTCCGTATTTCAGTGTCGGGATTACCACACTGTCATGCAAGGACTTCTTCACTTGCATACTGACCACCCTATTTCTTGTTACTGCTTTCAGCGTTCCTACAACCCTCTTCCCCTGTTGTACCCTCTTCCGCACTTCTTCATCCATAGTCCCATCTTTACTCAACACACTGCCCAGATACTTAAAAGAGTTGACGATCTCCATAGCCTGACCGTTCAGCTTCACCTCACACTCTGTGACTTCACCCCTTTCGAAGACCATAACCTTGCTCTTCCCGCATTTACCTTTAAATTCAATTTTTCGCACACTGTTCCAAACTCATTTACCGGACCATGCAACTCCCATTCATTATCACTCATCAGAACTGTATCATCCGCAATCAGCAGTATAGGTAGCTTCCACTCAATTCCCTCCCTTTTCAGCGATACACCAACATCCACAGCTCTTGATATTATTTCTTTCATGACTCCATCCATATATACAGTGAACAACCACGGGGACATCACACACCCCTGTTTCAAACCAACATTCAGGTCAAAGAACTCGCTCTGCTCACTCTCCACACGTACTGCCACCTTTGCACCCTCATACATACTCTTCACTGCTCTCAGCAACTTGCCATCTACTCTGTATAATCTAAGTAATTTCCACAAACCTTCTCTATCCACTCTGTCATAGGCTTTCTCCAAGTCCATAAAGGCAACATACACATTTTGTTTCTTCTCCAGATATTTCTCCACAACACAATTCAGGGTAAAATTCTGATCTACACATCCTCTTCCCTTCCTGAAACCTCCCTGCTCGTCGCCTATCCATTTCTCCGTTCTCACTCTCACTCTCTCAATCACTACCCTACTGTATACCTTCCCTACTACGCTTAGAAGACATATTCCTCGGTGGTTACCACACACTCCTCTTTCCCCTTTGCCCTTATATAGGGGGGCTATTATGCCAGTCTTCCAGTCATCGGGTACACTCCCCTTCTCCCATGTTAGTTTGCACATTTTCCATACCCCTTTGATCACTATCTCACCAACATAATTCAACATATCCCCACACACTCCATCTGTTCCTGGTGCTTTCCCCAACTTCACTCTTGGCATGGCTTCCCACACTTCTGACCTCCTGATCACCACCTCCTCCTCCCCTACTTCTCTTCTTCTCCCTCCCATACCATATCCAACTATGTTTGCTGGCTCTTCATTCCTTACATTTAGCAACTCATTGAAGTACTCCCTCCATCTTTCGACTCTCTCTTGCTTCTCGGCTAGCGTTCTCCCATTCTTATCTTTCACACCCTTACTGTTTCCCTTGCTACCTTTCCTAACTTTCTTGACTTCTGGTGATGGGCTGGTCTATCAGAGTGAGAGTTGAGCGTTCTCTGCCATACCCATAGCTTACTCTGACTGTTCCTTTTACTTAGATATTTTCTAGATCTCAAATGACAGCGTCCCTTCCGTGGATTGACCTCCCAATCTACCAAGATTGGAAGCCAAAGCGTCACATTTTTCCCTTGCCCCTCAACTTTCTCTTCATAATTGCCGAGGGGCACAGGGCCCTGGGTGGGGCTTTGATTTCCCGGGCGTTTCCGCACCCTCCTCAGCTCCCAGCCCTTAAACACCTTGCTCATCTCCTCCACTTCCTCCATAACTTCCAGGTCGAACCCACCTAGTCGTCTTTTTACTGCTCGCCTGTACTCTTCCCTGATTTCCTCCTCCTGTAACCTCTCCACCCTCCTCACCATTCCACCTTCCTCTCGCCTCCCTCCAGCTCTCCTCACCCACTTCTTTTGTATCCTAACCTTAGCTACTACTACATAATGATCAGACAGACCCCCTCCAATACCCCTATACACCCTAGAAATCATAGCCGATTCAAAAAATTCCCACTATATTATGATGATGCGAGGCATTTATCAGGTTTCTTCCCCCGAAAAAGTACAGGGGGACGGGTTACTGATCGGAATGTAATGAAACTCTACCTAACAAAAGAGAAATCGGTTTATGGTAAATGCACAATGGCTGAAATACAACGACAGTACCAATCAAGTCTGGAGGAGAACAAAAATAAACAAAACAATTACATTTGGTGTTGGAACCCAGCAAACCAAACAGACTAAGGACTATATTAGTATTTAATGGGGTAGCGGGAAAATTGTTTGAGGTAAGGTTGGAATTTGAATGCAATAACACTTTTCACCTCTCCGACCCTATTTCAATTAATTATTTGTACATTTTGCCAAACAAGAATAATAAAAATAATAATAAAATTGTACTACACGATTCTTTTTTATATGAAACCACATCCTATCCAGTATTTCACATGCCGGAGTTGAAGTCTCTATTCACAATGTTCCATAATATAAGTATTATAATATAAGTTGCAAGATGGTGTTTCCTACGGGATTATCCTGTCCATAAAACAGGCAGAAATAGAGCAAGCTTTACCAAAACTTTTGCAATGGGATTAGAATTTGATTCTTATATCAAATACGCATTCAAAAAATGGATAGCTCAAATATTTTAAGGACTATGCCCAAATCAAGCAAAACTATCCCGTCCGTACTCCTTACGGACTGACCTGAGCCAGGTAATATTCCCTTAACATCTCTAACATTGGCTCCACAAATATTTTAATGACACTCCTCTAATATTTTAATGACACTGCTCAAATATTTTAATGACAATGCCCAAATCAAACAAAACTATCCCGTCTGTACTGCATATTTTAATATATCCTTTTTGGGGGTTATATATTGGTTGTTTGCTATGTAGTCACCTACAGTATATCCTCCACTTTCTTAACTTTAGGATCAAGTGACCTAAAATTAATGGGAGTTACTGGTACTGTGTTGCTTCGTATAATTCGTCGTATAGCTAGGTCATGCTTCGTATAATGTAAATCGGAAAATAACATGAAATTTTTCATGTTTTTCTTTTATTTGTCCTAGTTTTTACAATAATTGTATCGACAAATTTTGTTTTCTCAAAAAAAGATTGCTTGTAATTTTTCAACGACATCTTTCACCCACAAAAATTTAGACCCTCCTGAAATAAGGTTCACCACCAACTCAAATTCCACCAACTCACGTTGGACAGCAGAAGATCGCCTAAAGATGTGTGTTAAAATCATGACAGGGACCCTACAGCGGCGACGCCGCAGCAGCCCGGCCAGGTAGTCTCTCTCTAGGAGAGAGAGAGAGAGAGACAGACAGACATAGACAGACACAGTGTGTGTGTGTGTGTGTGTGTGAGAGAGAAAGAGAGAGAGAATACTCTCTCTCTCTCTCTCTCTCACAGGGAGGTAAATTTTTCTGTGAGACGCCCTCGAACATTTCCTCAGCCGTCATCGAGAAATGATGGGGAGTCACTCTTCGAATAAATTAGCTTTCTCGACAAAAGATTGTTTGCAATTTTTCCACGAAATTTTTCACACACACAAATTTATACCCTCCCGAAGAAAAAAGGTTCACCGCCAACTCAAGTCGTATAGCAGAATTTATTTTTGGTGAGTCGTCTGACTGGGGTGGTCGGAGCACTCGGATCGAAGTATTTCCGATCGCTCCCAATTACACCAACTCACGTTGGACAGCAGAAGATTGCCTAAAGATTTGTGTTAAAATCACGACAGGGACCCACAAAAATGTCAAGCATTTTTGTGGGATTATTTGTCAATCTAGTTTCATAACCCAATCGAGGGGCCGAATACTGGCTCGTATGTGGTAGCGCTGGCAAAGGGGCACTAACACAGACATCACGGCGCAGCAAGCACACAGAATACGGCGGCGGTGGCTGTGACTCGTATCTGGGCAGGAAACACAAGGCAGAAGGGCAGAGCACACAGACGAAGCGGAGGGCTCATACCATTAGAGTATAGACAGAGACGAAAGAGTTTGCCTAGGCAGGGAGTCAGCACGGAACCACAGTTTTTGAGAACAACAGGAGGAACACCGTCCGGACCGTACGTCTTATTAGTATTAATTATTATGTTCCCTCCACCAACCGACTTTACTCCTAAACTCAATTAATGAAATCAACAAATACATGTGGCAGTCCAGGGATTCGAACCTAGGATGCTCACACCGAAATTCAGTGCATCTATCCATTGCGCTACGAAGACAGTTAAAGAATGGTGGACAAGCCTACGATTTATTATGCAGTTTCGAATCCTGCATATCAATCTAAGCATGTACAGTCTACGACAGAACTGCTGTCTTGGCCTGAGGCAATGTGTTAGTTCACTCACCTTTTAATAGATGGCACTTTAATCGCTTCTAATAAAACAGGGCGGGGTTAATATAGAGGTTCGAAGGAGGAGGAGTCAAACGTGTGTGTGTGTGTGTGTGTGTGTGTTCGAGAACGGCACACAGAATAAGTTTATTTTAACATAACACACAGGCTATATTATAAAATTAGCCCATGCTGGATCACAAATAAGTAACACACATTAGGTGTTGCGTTATTTATGGAATTTAATATACAGACAATCAAGTTTCTATCCTTCGCACTTTCCATTCCCCCCTCCTCCCCCTCTCCCTTTCACCCCAACTCTCCTTCTTCACCCGCTTCCTCTCCCCTCCCTCCCTCCCACCTCTCTCTCTCTCTCTCTCTCTCTCTCTCTCTCTCTCTCTCTCTCTCTCTCTCTCTCTCTCTCTCTCTCTCTCTCTCTCTCTCTCTCAAGGACATAAAAGATACCTTTTAAAATACGCAGAATAATACTATGTTATTGTTTTGAATTTACATATACATAATCTATTTTGTATTAATTTCACCACACCACCAAACGCCTCCCCAATGAAATTTATGAAAGCATGTATGTGATCCACCGGGATTCGAACCTGGGTTATCACACATAGATTTTTAGACACCTTAACCATTACACCACCAAGACGGTTAAAGGTTTATGCACACACCTACGACTTATGAAATAAATAATAAATGTTAGGGATGACAAAAGTAACACATATATACTGATTAGCAATAGGATAAGTAGCGAGGCAGCGAACAACACCTGTTACTCGCTGCCTCGCTAGATATCCTATTCCTAATTAAGCTACGATTCCCGAAGAACACGTCTATATTTGTTTATATATATATATTAAGTGTAACAATAACACTTAGGATTTACGTTATTTGTGTTGGCTTAAGGAATAAGTTGGATAATACATATACTTGTGACCTCCACAATTTGTAATTTTTGAGGAGACGGCGCTTCAACCTCTCTCCTCTGTCCATCACATTCAAGCACCAACCCACCCACACCAACACTAACACAGGATACAAAACAGACACACACACACTCACACCCAATAACATAAAACGCACATCACACACATGATCACATACAACGTAATGGGCACAAATCACTCACACATGATAACATAAAACGCACACACACACACACACACACACAGACACACACACACACAAGCACACACACACACACACACACACACACACCCGTCATTTCAACACACTCCAACCAATAAGAGCAAGAACTGACAGATATAAAAATAGTCCTATCCCAACCATTGTTAATATTATTAATAATGTGTAATAACGGCCTATCACACCATATATACGCGCCCACCTTTAATAATATATGCATAAGTGTGTGTGCGTGTGTGTATTAGAATATAATTTATGTATGTATTTGCTTGAGTTTGTTTATGTATATGTGTATATATGTATCTATGTATGTGCAGTATATGTGTATGTATGTGTGCGTATATGTGTATGTATGAATGCGTTATTTATGTATATATATATGTGTCTATAGTGTATACTGTTTGTGGTTCGAGCCCGGCTGAGAGTATCAGGTAGGATAAGAGAAGAGCATATAAGCATGTAATGTGCATATATTTATGTATATGTATGTCTGTGTGTATGTGCTGTCAATGGTTCGAGCCCGGTTGAGAATATAAGGTATAATATATATATGTACTGTACGTGTATTTATATGGTCATATGCACATATGTATGTAAGTATACATACATAATATGAGCGAGAACATATTGCTCACTAGCGCAACTTCTGATTATAATTCTATGCATAAGCATTATCTATTATTAAGTGTTCGCGTATCTTCATCCATGTATTTCCACCCTTAACAATAGAACGCCCAGCTCTTCCATATTTCGCCTTCTGTCACACACACACACACACACCTACACTACCGAGGATTAACCTCCCATTGTAGTACCTGCACCCTTCCATCTGCACCTGCACCTCTTCCATATTTCGCCTTCTGTCACACACACACACACACACACACACCTACCCTCCGAGGATTAACCTCCCATTGTAGTACCTGCACCCTTCCATCTGCACCTGCACCTGCACCTCTTCCATATTTCGCCTTCTGTCACACACCCACACCCACACACACACACACACACAACTACACTACCGAGGATTAACCTCCCATTGTAGTACCTGCACCCTCTTCTTTACCCTGACATACCAAAACAGTTTCTGTATGTATGTATGTTTGTGTGCATACGCGAGCGTTTGTGTTG
This sequence comes from Lithodes maja, assembly GCA_037953745.1. Taxonomy (NCBI): domain Eukaryota; kingdom Metazoa; phylum Arthropoda; class Malacostraca; order Decapoda; family Lithodidae; genus Lithodes; species Lithodes maja. The sequence goes on from JBAKBP010005324.1 coordinate 101,930, forward strand.
TTCTGTATATGAGTAAGTAAATAAAAGTGTATATGTACTGTATATCACTTACTTTCATGGTTATTTTATGATAATTTGTATTCTGCACATGCATCATTATTGTATTTATTTATTTTGTTTGTAAACTAAGCTTACCATCCTCATATCTGTACATCTCATGTTCATCCACTAAATTGTAAAATGTGTATTTTCAGCTCATGAGGCTGCCATTCTTTAATAAACCGTTTATTATTATTATTACACACACACACTGGTCCAGGCAAACTAGAAAAGGTATTAGCATTATTGAGGAGATGCTGCTGTCTTCAGTGCGTGTCATGGCCATCCTGAGCCTTACGACGTATACAGACTAATAACACACATAACAAAGCCACTATAACAACTTCGTCTCTCTCCAACACCCCTTCTCCCCTCTCGACACTCTTCAGAAAATAGGAAATGTAGAAAGTAGCTACGAGGTGCCGTTGTGAAGGCTTATCCTTCAATACCTTCACCTGACCTGACCCCATCCGGGGTTTATGGTCCAGATCCATCCATCAATAGTGTGTGGATGGTTACTATGGTCCAGATCCATCCATCAATAGTGTATGGATGGTTACTATGGTCCAGATCCATCCATCAATAGTGTATGGATGGTTACTATGGTCCAGATCCATCCATCAATAGTGTATGGATGGTTACTATGGTCCAGATCCATCCATCAATAGTGTATGGATGGTTACTATGGTCCAGATCCATCCATCAATAGTGTGTTGATGGTTACTATGGTTCAGACCCATCCATCAATAGTGTGTGGATGGTTACTATGGTCCAGATTCATCCATCAATAGTGTGTAGATGGTTACTATGATCCAGATCCATCCATCAATAGTGTATGGATGGTTACTATGGTCCAGATCCATCCATCAATAGTGTATGGATGGTTACTATGGTCCAGACCCATCCATCAATAGTGTGTGGATGGTTACTATGGTCCAGATCCACCCATCAATAGTGTATGGATGGTTACTATGGTCCAGATCCATCCATCAATAGTGTATGGATGGTTACTATGGTCCAGATCCATCCATCAATAGTGTATGGATGGTTACTATGGTCCAGATCCATCCATCAATAGTGTATGGCTGGTTTCTATAATTATATGGTCCAGACCCATCCATCAATAGTGTGTGGATGGTTACTATGGTCCAGATCCATCCATCAATCGTGTATGGATGGTTACTATGGTCCAGATCCATCCATCAATAGTGTGTGGATGATTTCTAAGGGCCAGATCCATCCATCAATAGTGTGTTGATGGTTACTATGGGTCAGATCCCTCCATCAATAGTGTGTGGATGGTTTCTATGGTCCAGATCCATCCATCAATAGTGTGTGGATGGTCACTATGGTCCAGATCCATCCATCAATAGTGTATGGATGGTTACTATTGTCCAGATCCCTCCATCAATAGTGTGTGGATCGTTACTATGGTCCAGATCCCTCCATCAATAATGTGTGGATGGTTACTATGGTCCAGATCCCTCCATCAATAGTGTATGGATGGTTACTATGGTCCAGATCCATCCATCAATAGTGTATGGATGGTTACTATGGTCCAGACCCATCCATCAATAGTGTGTGGATGGTTACTATGGTCCAGATCCACCCATCAATAGTGTGTGGATGGTTACTATGGTCCAGATCCCTCCATAAATAGTGTGTGGATCGTTACTATGGTCCAGATCCCTCCATCAATAATGTGTGGATGGTTACTATGGTCCAGATCCATCCATCAATAGTGTGTGGATGGTTACTATGGTCCAGATCCATCCATCAATAGTGTATGGATGGTTACTATGGTCCAGATCCATCCATCAATAGTGTGTTGATGGTTACTATGGTCCAGATCCATCCATCAATAATGTGTGGATGGTTACTATGGTCCAGATCCCTCCATCAATAGTGTATGGATGGTTACTATGGTCCAGATCCCTCCATCAATAGTGTGTGGATAGATACTATGGTCCAGATCCATTCATCAATAGTGTGTGGATGGTTACTATGGTCCACATCCATTCGTCAATAGTGTGTGGATAGATACTATGGTCCAGATCCACCCATCAATAGTGTGTGGATGGTTACAAAGGTCCACATCCATTCATCAATAGTGTGTGGATGATTACTATGGTCCACATCCATTCGTCAATAGTGTGTGGATCGTTTCTATTGGCCAGATCAATCCATCAAATCAAACACAAAATGTCGGGCATGTGGCTTCAGTGAGCGTCCCTATTTCAGAGTGTTTTATTTGTATTTATGTATATTGTTACGTATCTTGATCCTCAAGTGGTTAACTTGATGAATCTAGATAGCACAGAGATATATATTAAGGTATCAGTCAGCTGAAGGCAAAACAAAAGTAAAATCTAATAAAATTATGTCCTGTTGTTGCTTCCTTTCCTTTTGGATCTTATGACTTAGTATCCTTTATTGACTGATCCTCTTTAATTATGAAAAATACTGAAACTAATTAAAGTCATGTAGTATTTATAAAGAATATTATTTAACCGAAGCTTAGTAGGCTATGGTTATGAACCGAATAAGTTATATCTAAAGGACTATTAATTCTATAAAAAGTCTTGAAAGATAAATATTAAAGTAAGAATATTTCAGTCTCTTACCCTATTTGAAATTAATAGATAGTTTTCTTATATGTCCTTTTTATTTATATTTAATTTAATTATTCTTGGTTCTGGTCTTACGTTAATAGAATTATATTATTATTATCATCAGGAGTAATATCAAAGTCACATAAAAAGTTAGATATATATTTAATAATTAGTTAAATGTATTTCTTAACCACGTAACATTGGTTTGATTATGAGTAAATAAAGTTACAGGATCGTTTCATAGATTCGATTCAGGTCTCACTCAAATAATATGAAAAGCAAAATATAATATTTTGAAGCAAAAGAATTTTCTTCAGCTTAGGAAATCACTAGAAGTAATATTAACACAGCCATGTTAGTCTAAGGCGATATTACTAATATGAGACAATAGCATCACCGTACTAAGCACCGTTAAGCAATGTAAGCTTAATTCAAAGAAAATGAAAGAACTCGTAAGTATTAATATAAAACAATAGTATTACTTTCATCATAACCCAATTACTTAAAGAGTTGCTTTAGTCCACAAGTTAGTCAACTAAAATAGTTAAGTACATAATAATAGCGTTAACGTTACTTCGCAATCAAATAGTTTAAGTACACAATAATAGTAGCGTTAACGTTAATTCGCAATCAAATAGTTAAACACATAATAGTAGCGTTCACGTGAATTCCCAATCACATATCTCACTAACCAACATAACGTAAGTGTTTACACCGAACACACTTAACACACATTTATATAATCTGACTGACAGTCACAATCCCATTATAATACTTCACCCCGTCTTCCTCCAGCTGCAAGTTCACCTTCCCCAACTCCAAATGAGACTGATTTGAATGCCCACAACTCGGGTCTTATATACCAAACAATGATGGTGTAGGAACGAATCAGGAGGCGAGTGATGGTGCGCGCCCCTATCATAGCTCCTCGAGTTGCATAGCAGGTGCCTGGTCCAATCACAGCTCCCGGCGTCGATCATACGTCATAGCATCGTGGCATCGAGGTAGTTTGCAGAGTCCCCTATGACGCACGCAGGTGTGAAGGCTTGTTTGCAGGTATGCGGGCGAGGTAGTTTCCCCACTCGCTTCACCGTTTGGGTAGTTCGGCTCCTTCAACTCTAATTCTAACTCTTAAATTAACATACAGGGCTCCGTATGTCAGATCTCCCCCCTAGAAAAGAGTTTAAGGAGTACAGCACATAATATTAAACAGAATACATAAATAGATTCATCACCAGATTGGCAACAGCAAGATTATAATGAGGATATAATAAGGATATCACCCAAAGTAGGCAACGTCTCCAGGTACCACATCAGAACATAGCCGGAACGTAGCTGGAGCGTTATTCGAACTGCAAGGCATCTCACAGCTGAAGGCTTAAAAGCGCACTACAAAAGCATGATATTTACCTCGCTACAAGGGAGAGCTAATTGCCAAAATCCTCTCATTAAATTAAAGTTACTGCTGTATGAGGCCAACCTGGTAAATGTAATCTTTAACAGATACGTGAAAGGCAATCGGCTAGCACGTTCTGGACCCCCTTAATATGTTTGACATCCAGGGAGTATTCCTGCAGCAACAAACTCCACCTGGTCAGTCGTTGGTTTTTATTTCGGAACCTATGCAAAAATTTTAAGGGGTGATGGTCAGTATACACAGTGATGGCACCAGAGGCAGATTGCACATAGACAGCAAAGTATTGAAGGGATAAAATTAATGCTAACAGCTCCTTCTCAATGACTGAATAGTTACGTTGGGCAGAATTTAATTTTTTACTGAAATAGCACACAGGATGCAATACCTCACAGTCGTCTTCCTGGAGCAACACTGCACCAACCCCGGTATTGCTCGCATCCACTGCCAGGGAAAAAGATCTGTTAAAATCAGGAGCTCTGAGTACAGGATAATTAGATAATATATATTTGGTAGCAATAAAGGCCTCTTCACATTCAGAGGACCACACAAACTTCACATCCTTACGGAGAAGATCTGTCAGGGGAGCTGTCAACTTGGAAAAATTTATAATGAAACGCCTATAATAGCCAATCATGCCTAGGGATATGTTTCTTAGTGCTAGGAGTTGGGAATTCTAGAATAGACTCTACCTTTGCTTGAGGAGGTGCAACCTGCCCCTGACCTACCGTATATCCTAGATACTGGACCGTACTCTTTACAAAGGTGCATTTCTTAAGATTAACCACCAGATTGGCATCAGCAAGATTTAAGAATAGCAATCTAAGTTGGTAAAGATGCTCCTCCCATGACTGTGAAAAGATAAGAATATCATCTATGTAGACAACGCACCCAGGTACCCCTTCAGTCACCAAATTCATGAGGCGCTGGAATGTAGCTGGGGCGTTTTTCAAGCCGTAGGGCATTACGTTACAGCAGAAGGCTTGATTGTTGACTACAAAGCATGAAATTTCCCTCGCTCTAGGGGTGAGAGCTACTTGCCAATATCCCTTCATCAAGTCAATCTTGCTGATATAGGTGGCGGTACCAATCTGGTCAATGCAGTCGTCGATCCGTGGCAGTGGGTAGGTATCGTTCTTTGTGACAGCATTGACTTGCCTATAGTCCATACATAACCTATGGCTCCCGTCTGGCTTTGGCACAAGTATGACCGGACTACTCCACTGGCTTAAGGCCCTAGTGATCAGTTCGTTAGATAACATAAAGTCAAGCTCGACCTGCAGTATACTCCTGCGTTGTGGCGAGACACGGTAGGGGGATAGTTTAATGGGAGTTGCATCCCCTACGTCGATGTCGTGCACGGCCAAAGAAGTGAGCCCTGGAGTATCACGGAACACACTGGGAGACTGAGATAAAACAGAGATTAGTTGGTTCGCTTGATCAGAGGGAAGATGACATAGTTTAGATGGTAATTCCCTCCAAGCCACTGAATTATACTGAAAGTTGGATAGGCTACATGACAAGTCAAAGTCTGCATGGATACCTTCAGGCTCTGGAACAGTCTGTTGCGGGTCAGTAAGAGAACTGAAAACTTAGTCCGCACCAGGCTGTCCACAGGTCCTGACATTCACTGCCACAGTGGGAGAATCTGGAGGAGAGGAATCAGGGGACCTATGGTAGGGTTTCAACATATTTATATGGAATACTTGCGTGGGCTTTCTCCTGTCTGGGGTAGTTACTAGATAATCGGTAATGCTCACCCTCCGAATGATCTTATATGGGCCCCTGAACTTGGCAGATAAAGGTTGGCCAAAAAGGGGGAGCAGGACCAAAACCTCATCACCTGGCTGAAACTCCCTCTCACGTGCTTTTCTGTCATACCATTTCTTCATGGAGCTTTTAGCCACGGTCAGGTTTTGAGCGGCAAACTCACATGAGGATCTCAGCCGGGATTTGAAATCTGAAACATACTTGAGGAGGTTTTGGTTCCCCTCCTGGCCAACTAGGCTATCCTGCAATAGTTGCAAAGGACCTCTTACTTGGTGACCGAAAACTAGCTCATTAGGGGAAAAACCCAGGGATTCAGTTGGAACCTCACGAGTAGCAAATAAAAGAAAAGGTACCCCCTTATCCCACTCAACTCCGGTCTCTGTACAATATTTACGTAACATTCCCTTTAATGTCTGATGATATCGTTCGAGAACCCCTTGACTCTCTGGGTGGTAGGTGCTAGACTTAACATGCTCGATACCCAACTCCTTCAGGGACTGCTGGAAAATGTTAGAGGTAAAATTAGTTCCTTGATCACTTTGCACCTCATGGGGGAAACCCATTCTGGTGAAGAATTTGAGCAGTTCCTTGATGACAGTTAGAGCAGAGGTAGTCCTTAAGGGTATAGCCTCTGGGTAGCGAGTTGCCATGTCCATGATAGTTAATAAATAAATGTTACCTTGGGAAGTCTTAGGCAATGGGCCTACAATGTCCACTACCACCCGAGTAAAAGGATTCTCGAAAACGGGCAAGGGCACCAGAGGATGTACAGGCACCTTCTGATTGGGTTTTCCTGTCATCTGGCAAGTGTGACACACTCTACAACACTCCACTACATCTGCACGCATTCCTGGCCAGTAAAAGTGGGCTCTGATTCTGTCTAGAGTTTTTCTCACACCTAGGTGTCCTGCCAATGGTATACAATGGGCCATTTCCATGATATCTCTACGACAAGGTTTGGGGACTACTACTTGATGGACGTCCCAAGCCCCGTCATCGATTGGTCTGTGTGGCGGTCTCCATCTTCGCCACAATACTCCTCCTTTGAGGTAGAAACATTCACCACCCTCCTTCTCACATTCCTCTTCACTCACGGACCTGGCAGCTAACTCCTTGCATTCACTATCATCTCTCTGTAGCTCTACCAGGCCACTAGGACAATTTGGAGGGGTTTCATGGTCATCGTTAGGGTCAAGATGAGCCATAAAGGTGTCAGATAAATCCACCTCAGTCACATCATCAGGCACAGTTGGAGCGTCATTCACACTCTCATCATCCCTTTCATCAACTCTTACATTCGGTACATTTCTGTCTGAGGGAACTGCTACTTGAGACATTGAACGTGTGACAGCACACACAGGGAAAACTGTTGGCATCTCCTTTTCGAGCTCACCGGTTAGTGGCTCATTAACAGGGGAAAGTGACAAAATGGGGTCTGGTCGGACCTTCTCACCTGCTACATCATTCCCCAAAAGGAGCGTTACCCCAGGCACAGGGATATCTTGGGACCTACACAAAGCTATGGTGGCCTCACCCTGTAGTAACTCACATTCAATTTCGCCTTTTACCAAGTATGCATAAAACTGGCCTCCAGCACCTCTCATTACAACTGGTTCGCCAGGTGGGCACTCAGTGTAAGGATTCACCATGAGGGTGCTAGTAGAACCTGTGTCTCTCAGAATTTTTACCTCATGCATACAACCATTTAATCTCACGTTGCCAGATGAAATAAAGGGACGGTAACTGTCCTGCACTGATGGTGAAATTATTATTGGCTTAACCCTAGTGGGTTGCACCACACATGCTACTACACCCCTGTCTAGATGTTTTACGTTAGCTGCTAGGTACTCCTTCTGAGAGTCCTGCATTAAAGGAACTTTTGGTGCTAGGTACTCCTTCTGTCGGGAGTCCTTCATTACAGGCACATATGGAGTTTGAGATACGGCGGCAACTGTCTGCCCCGATCTCTCGGTTCTCTCCTTGGCCCAGCACTGATAAGCTAGGTGGCCTCTCTTGCCACAAAAAGTACATACTTTAGGGGATACGGGAACGTTCCCTCTTTGAGCATTACTATTAGTTTGGGGCCCACCTCTGTTACCATTGCCCTGAGTCGCATTTTTAGTTGGGGGGAACAATTCGGTTTTGGCTAGCTGGGGAAGACGTTATAGGCTTGTGACTGGGTCTGTCAGATTTGTGATTGGGATACTTAAAATTAGAGCTAGAATTATCGTAGGGCTTCTTTCCACGAAATTTGTTGTTGAGCACGTATGTGTCAGCCATGTCAGCAGCGTCGGCAAGACAATCTACCTTTTTCCCCTTTAAATGATAGGATACAGAAGAATCAATTTTCCATAGGAAATTTTCTAACAGGACCAACTCCTTCAGATCGTTGTAGCTTGTGACTTTCTTACTCTTGACCCAATGATTGAAAGTTTTAGTCATGGTCCTGGCAAATACCTTATGGGTTTCTTCTACTTTCTTCTGGTTTTTACGGAAAGATTGCCTGTAAGCCTCAGGCTGCAATTGATAGGTTTTTAAGATAGCTTCTTTGAGATTGTCATAATCCTGCCTAACTTCTGGTACTTCTGACAAATACGTGGCTCGAGCCTGCCCTGTCAAAACGGTTTGCAACATGAAAGGCCATTGATCTCTTGTCCACTTCATACCTCCAGCAACTTCCTCAAACAAAACAAAGAAATCCTGCACATTATCCTCAGTGAAAGGTGGAATGACACTAGTCATAGTCAATCCCAGAGGGGGAGCAATTTCGGGAGCATTTGTATTGACATTTAGTTGAGCTATACGATATTGATATTCATAATGTTCGGTCTTTATTCTGGCTTCTTCGATATTTGCTTTTATTCTGGCTTCTTCGGTATTTGCTTTTATTCTAGCTTGTTCAGTCTTTATTCTGGCTTGTTCTAGTTCGAATAATTGATCAATGGTAAAACCAGGTGTCAATTGTTCATCAAGTTGGCTAGGTTTACTAGGGATCCCACCAACTGCTCCGTCACCCTCCCCGCCTTCTACAGGGAACAGGTGGGTTTTTATGGTCTGAGCCACCTCTACTTTAGACATGTTTGAGACAGTTAATTGGAGATGTGAGGCAAGCACTTTCAGTTCGGATTTTGACAGACAGTCAATATCAGGGGCTGTGGGTTCTGATTCTATGAAAACTCGAGCATCTTCTTCATTAATTAGTTGAGGCATGATTAATATTTGATTTTTAAGTAGCGAAACGTTAATGAAACTGAGTGAAACTGTATGAAACGAATCCTGGCAAGGTCGCCACTCTCCTGTTACGTATCTTGATCCTCAAGTGGTTAACTTGATGAATCTAGATAGCACAGAGATATATATTAAGGTATCAGTCAGCTGAAGGCAAAACAAAAGTAAAATCTAATAAAATTATGTCCTGTTGTTGCTTCCTTTCCTTTTGGATCTTATGACTTAGTATCCTTTATTGACTGATCCTCTTTAATTATGAAAAATACTGAAACTAATTAAAGTCATGTAGTATTTATAAAGAATATTATTTAACCGAAGCTTAGTAGGCTATGGTTATGAACCGAATAAGTTATATCTAAAGGACTATTAATTCTATAAAAAGTCTTGAAAGATAAATATTAAAGTAAGAATATTTCAGTCTCTTACCCTATTTGAAATTAATAGATAGTTTTCTTATATGTCCTTTTATTTATATTTAATTTAATTATTCTTGGTTCTGGTCTTACGTTAATAGAATTATATTATTATTATCATCAGGAGTAATATCAAAGTCACATAAAAAGTTAGATATATATTTAATAATTAGTTAAATGTATTTCTTAACCACGTAACATTGGTTTGATTATGAGTAAATAAAGTTACAGGATCGTTTCATAGATTCGATTCAGGTCTCACTCAAATAATATGAAAAGCAAAATATAATATTTTGAAGCAAAAGAATTTTCTTCAGCTTAGGAAATCACTAGAAGTAATATTAACACAGCCATGTTAGTCTAAGGCGATATTACTAATATGAGACAATAGCATCACCGTACTAAGCACCGTTAAGCAATGTAAGCTTAATTCAAAGAAAATGAAAGAACTCGTAAGTATTAATATAAAACAATAGTATTACTTTCATCATAACCCAATTACTTAAAGAGTTGCTTTAGTCCACAAGTTAGTCAACTAAAATAGTTAAGTACATAATAATAGCGTTAACGTTACTTCGCAATCAAATAGTTTAAGTACACAATAATAGTAGCGTTAACGTTAATTCGCAATCAAATAGTTAAACACATAATAGTAGCGTTCACGTTAATTCCCAATCACATATCTCACTAACCAACATAACGTAAGTGTTTACACCGAACACACTTAACACACATTTATATAATCTGACTGACAGTCACAATCCCATTATAATACTTCACCCCGTCTTCCTCCAGCTGCAAGTTCACCTTCCCCAACTCCAAATGAGACTGATTTGAATGCCCACAACTCGGGTCTTATATACCAAACAATGATGGTGTAGGAACGAATCAGGAGGCGAGTGATGGTGCGCGCCCCTATCATAGCTCCTCGAGTTGCATAGCAGGTGCCTGGTCCAATCACAGCTCCCGGCGTCGATCATACGTCATAGCATCGTGGCATCGAGGTAGTTTGCAGAGTCCCCTATGACGCACGCAGGTGTGAAGGCTTGTTTGCAGGTATGCGGGCGAGGTAGTTTCCCCACTCGCTTCACCGTTTGGGTAGTTCGGCTCCTTCAACTCTAATTCTAACTCTTAAATTAACATACAGGGCTCCGTATGTCAGAATATATATATATATATATATATATATATATATATATATATATATATATATATATATACCGTATATATATATATATATATATATATATATATATATATATATATATATATATATATATATATATACCGGTATATATATTATATATATATATATATATATATATATATATATATATATATATATATATATATATATATATATATATATTTGTTTACCAATAATTATTCTGCAAGCATGTTACGCCTACTTGATAATAACTAAATTATAGAACATTATTTGTCCACATCCTTTGAATTCTACTTCAATATCAATGTGTTTGCATCCATCAGAAACGTTATTGACATCTACAGAACTATTTTGTGTAAACTCACTTCCTCTTACTACTTCCCTACAATCTCTATGTACACACTGCAATGTTGCATCTCTCACTTTTCTACCGTTAATGCAATAATCAGTGTTTTTTTCTTTTTCAGAGATTTCTCGGTATAAACATTCTCCCTCTTGGAAATTAGATGCCAAACACCTTACAACATATTCCCATCCCTCTCTTTAACCTAAGAGTAAACCGATTTTCTCAGGCTTTCTTCCACTCAACAAATACACTCTGTAACTCTGCCCACAGTCATCTTTCCCTCATCCTATGACTTAAACTGCTTGAAGTTTGGCATGATCAGGCACTTTGACTGTATCATACTTTGAATTTGGCTCCCCAACACTTGTCTATTTTAGGTGAGAAGGAGACTACATTTTGCCTCCTTCATACACATAGACAAAACCAATAAATTTCATAGTTAACAGACTTCAGACTTATCTCCTTTGCCTCAATTGTTCTCAGTTGTTAACTCCACTAACGAAGTTGGACGGAGGTTATGTTTTTGTCTCCGTTTGTCTATCTGTCCATGTTTGTCTGTAAGCAAGATATCTCTCAAAATTATTAACCGATATTCAAAAAAATTGGTGGGCAGCTACGATGTGCGCCAAGGAAGCGATCCAAAGATGTTCACAAAATTTGGTGGGCAGATAGGAGGATTAAGTTAATACATTTAACCCCCTCCGTCTCATATGACGCGACCGCCTCATATGACGGTTCCGCCCAAAACTATCAAATGACGCTACCGCGTCATATGAACTTGGTGAAATATCTCAATAATAAGTTATATGACGCTTCTGCGTCATTTTGAGCTCAGTAAGTTAGGTAAGTTACATCATAATTTGTCGATTGATGGCAACCCAAAGTTCCTCCGACTCCTAAGGGTCCCTCAGTGTGGGATTGACTATTGTGGGGGAAATACCGGGTGGTCTGCCAACCCGTCAGTAAGTTAACTATTCCAGTCTGAGGGGGTTAAGTGATCAGGATCAAATCCTTGAACCCAGATCCAAAAGACATTTTTTGTCTGAAATATTATTGGTAAAGAACCAGCCAGCGTAGGCAGAGGTATGTGCTCTACCGAGTGCCTCACTGGATCATGTTGGAATTATCTTACTTTTATAATGTAGAGCACTGTTAAACAATATGGGTATGAACTGGGTAATTAATGTATCCACATGTTTATAATAGCAATTGTTTTTGAGAGTGCCTGTGTCATCCGATAGTTTGTCTTACTTATCAACTAGAGAGAGACGGGCTATATTTATTTATATATACAGTATATATATATATATATATATATATATATATATATATATATATATATATATATATTTAGGCTCCATTTTGGTACCTCAATTATCACAGAACGAGGATATATTTTGTTTGATTATGTATCACTAACGACCAAACTATATATATATATATATATATATATATATATATATATATATTAAGGCTTCATTTTGGTACCTCAATTATCACAGAACGAGGATATATTTTATGTTTGATTATGTATCACTAATGACCAAACTATATATCCTGTACCGATATTCCCAAATGTTTATTATGGTAATGGATATATTTAAGTGTAAACAAACAAACATATAACCAACGGTACCAAGATGGCGAAGGTTGGCCTATCTCTGTTACTATAGGGTCTCTAGTCCCAACCAACTGATACTATTTTTGTATATTTATTTAAATATTTATAAAACATTATGTTGTTATTTCCTCCATAGACTTACATCAAGCTTCAATCGAATACCCCCGTATGACTCATTTGTGCCTTCTTTCGGTAGATAAATGCCCCAGCTGAAGGTTGCTAGCAAGCTTGATATCTCTCACTAGGAAAAAGTCCACATCTAAATGCCACAAGAGGTCTTAAAATCATCAAGATTATGGGGCAAACATCTTAAACTTTCAAAATTAATAGGGCTAAACATGAGAGGGAAGTGGGTCAAATATACTAGCCCTTATCTGAACCACTACTGCCGTTAACTCTCAACCAGTGTTAACTCAGCCAGTGCCAATTAGACCAGTTAACCCTTAACCAACGGCGCACAACATCTGTCGAGTTAAATAAATTTGGACTATGTGACGGTGCACGACAGCTGTCGAGTGCCATTTTCAGCACGTAATGTTGCTGAGAGAGAGAGCTGAGCGGTGGGACGAGCGTAGTAACCTTATGACCGCTCTCCACGACCACCGTGGACGTACTGAACTGTATTCTACTTTCCTCCCCCTCCTCTCACTCGCTACACAGGGAATTATGTACGGAAATTACCTTATTTTAGGTTTTTGCACTCGTGTTGCACGATCGTTGCAGGAGAACAAGTGGTCGTACAAGGATGGTTCGGGTGTCATTGGAAAGCTCTGTTTACGCCATTTCAGGGATAGATAATTGTTTTACACTCTGGGTCTTGTTTATGCATGAAAATGAGCACGGAAACGACCCTATTTAGGGTAAAAAAAAAACGCTGGGCGGCACAGTGTAAAATACCCTACCACCCGCTCTTTGTGTGTTAAACTCCAAGTTGTGACCTAAAACCGGTATCACACGAGAGCTTTTTCCTTCAACATTTATCCTCAACGCTGGTCTGGCAGCTTACGAAGTCAACATTTAATATATTTCGGTAACCTAAATTCATCTATCATCAGTCTAGTTTCCAATACCTGTGTAAATTATTCCAAAAATGTTGATCATCGAATGTCGACTATAAAAGCTCTAGTGTGATACCAGCTTTAGTTAGCCTAAATTTAGCTAACCTAGCTGTACTGGTTGAGAACTACTGCTTGAAACACTCACTCATTACACAGTTTTATATTTGTAAATCAATTGATTAACGTTTTAAATATGTTTTTTTCAACATTATTGTGTACTTGAAATATGAGTGAATCACAAATGTGAGTTATACATGGCTTTCATAATTATGTAGTTAACATATAGGTAATTGCAAGGTTTATTAGTACAGCATATGGTATTAGATTTATAGTTTCAGAATCACTAGTATACAATATTTGAACATGCAAAGACTCACAAATGTAATAATATTTTAGGATAAATAATACCCATATATATTGCAGATACAAGGCTTTATTAAGTGAAAAAAGAAAAGAAAAAAGAAAATAGCAGGAGTTATGGCAGTAAACATGATAGTAATATAATGCAGACATATCCTACAACTACGGCCAGTCTATATTTAAGGATAATTAATTATCCAAGTATGCTTTCAATGTTGGAATGGTAACTGTTTTAGACTGTCGTACATTTATAATTATTTAGCAATACAATGGTAACTATTAAAATGTAAAACTTGCAAACAAAGTCAAACCAAAACTGGGACAAAGACAATATGAAGTCAAAACAAAATAGCAAAATCTCTATGTGGAAACAACGCTTACTAAAATGAAATTTATGAAATGAAAGAACACAATCCACCACATAAGGTGTACATTACTACATGAGCAAGTTAATCTGGTCCCCAAGCAAACTAATTGTACACATAGCAACGCGCTATCGTCACGTTCAGGGAATTAGTTAATTTGGGAAGTCGGGACGTTCTGGCAAATATTACTAAACTCTGCATGAATAAAAGAAACTACAATTAGTGTTAAAATGTTGTATTAAAATCAAATTTGCAACTTGACAAGACATTAACAATAGTACAAAATAAAAATTAATAAGATATATAAAATATTACAAAAAATACATATATAGCACACACTAACGATAGTGCTATCGGGTAGGTACCTGTAAGCATAGCATGCCTCAAGTGACCCCTATCAATAACTACCCTACAAATAACCTAAATTTATTGTACAAATAAACTAAGGAAATCGCAAAAGCAAGCAATTGATACTATCGACAATGAATAGATAATATTATAATATAAAGACAAATAATTACAAAATATGAAAAAGTAACAACAGATTTAAACAAAGAGTACTCTTTTAACAAGAACAATTAATTTAAAAAAAATGCATCAATATTAAAAATAGAAAAAGATAAACGATAGATACAAACAGACATAAAGTAAGCTGAGGTTATACAAGAAACTTCACGTTAAAAATGCTTGAATACAATTATTTATGTCAAATTTTACAGTCACAGTACTGTAATTGACCCTAAAAAGATTACATTTATGTAACAATTTACTTGCCTCATAACCTGTCTACTATGAGTCTGTATAGTAGCCTAGCTCTAGCCCAAAAGTCATCTACTTTAGTGCAAATTTTACAAAACCTTATTAACTGAGAATAAAAACAATAATAAGTTATCTTACTATCGATATTACTTTTTTTTTTCTATGTGATTGAGGGAGGCAAAAGGCATAACTGCCTATAGCGAGTGCCTCCCCCATAGTTGAAAGAGTGACAGGGCCAAAATCAAGGGACGTTCGAGCCAAAATGCCTGGACACACGGAGTTTGAAGCAATTTAAGTCATAGGAAGAGGGAAAGACTGATTCTGGGAGAGAGTTCCAGAGCTCAGCTGTTGAGTAGAAGAAAGTTTGAGAGTAACGTTTCACTCTTGGGTTGGAGAGTTGCACAGAGTAGGGGTGGGATTGAGTTGCAAGACGGGTACCACGTGCCCTACGTAAAGGAGGTGGTATAGCTCTGAGGAACACTGATTATTATAGTAGCGATAGAATAGCGAGAGAGATGCAACATTGCGGCGGAGAGAGAGAGATTACAGAGAGTTGGTGAGTGGACGGGAGTTAATGATACGAAAGGCCTTCCTTTCAACTTTGTCTAGGAGAGCGGTGTGAGAGGAACCTCCCCACACATGTGAACAATACTCAATACAAGGGCGCACTATGCCCCTGTACAGAGCAAGAAGCTGTGCAGGGGAAAATAACCCCCCTAAGGCGGTTGAGCACACCCAGCTTCTGGGAGGCTGCCTTAGCAAGACTGGTAATATGGTCCTTCCAAATGAGAGCAGAAGAAAAAGAGACACCAAGAATATTGAGAGAAGATGAAGGATTGATTTTTGTATTGTTGAAGAATAAGGGATAGTCTGCTGGGAGATCCTGACGGGTAGATAGATGGAGAAATTGGGTTTTGGAAGCATTAAAGTTAACAAGGTTTTCTCTGCCCCAATTGGAAATAGTATTTAGATCAGAATTTAAGAGTTCTATGGCTTCATTACATTTGTCGTTGAGGGATTGCTGGCTGGGGCGTTCTGAAAAACTAATGGAGTAGTGTAAGGTTGAGTCGTCTGCCTATGAATGGATGGGAATTAAGGTACAGTTAAGGAGATAATTTATAAAAATTAGAAAGAGAATAGGAGATAGGACAGAGCCCTGAGGAACACCAGAGTTTATAGGGTGAGGAAGTGAACAATGGCCGTCCACAACCACGGCTATGGAACGGCCGGAAAGGAAATTAGAGACAAAGACACAGATGGAGGGATAGAAACCGAAGGAGGGTAGTTTAGAAATTAAAGATTTATGCCAGACTCTATCGAAGGCTTTCGATATGTCTAGTGCAATAGAAAAAGTCTCACCGAAGTCCCGAAAGGAGGATGACCAAGAGTTAGTAAGATATGAAAGAAGATCACCAGTAGAGCGACCCTTAAGGAAGCCATACTGGCGATCTGAGAGCAGATTATGAGAAGAGAAATGCTTAAGAAATTTGGAAGCAAGAATAGTTTCAAAATCTTTAGAAAGACAAGAGATAAGAGCAATTGGACGATAGTTGGAGGGTTGAGAGCGGTCACCCTTCTTTGGGACAGGTTGAATGTGAGTACTAGGGAAAGGAAAGTTTATTACGTTAAAATTAAAATCACCAACTTTGTGATATACTTTAAGTATGCACTGTTCATTTACAATGTCTATATTTATATCAAGAACATTTTCAACTTAATCATTTACGTTACAATGTGTGAGGGGAATAGAATTAGGATAAATAAGTTTTGCAACTTGATTAAAATTTAACAAATTGCAAACGAGAATATTATCAATATATCTACTATTATTACTTAACAATTTAGCAAGTGCTAATTTTTCTGGGATTTTATTTTTCTTGCTACTGTCGACTAAGTCTTTTATATATTTAAATTCTAAAGCAATCAAGAATAAATCTGCAATTAAAGGGCTAGCATTTCCACCCATAGGAATTCCTAATATTTGTTTGAAAATGTAAGGCCCGAATCTAACATAAGTATTGAAAAGGAGGAATTTAAGGGCATCTTTAAGTTTAGTTCTATCAAAATATACTGAACTAGTGGGAGTAGAGCTAAGTGATGCATTATTAAAATATGTATAAACATTTATTAACCCTTATTTAGCGGGTGGTAAGGTATTTTACACCGTGCCGCCCAGCGGGCATAATCCCGAAATATTCGCTCACTTTCACTCGCCCTAGCGCCGTTACTATGGCTCCAATGCGAACAAAACGGTCATTTTTGGAAAGAGCAACTCTTCGTCTCCCCATATAAGTCTATTATGGATGTTATGAGCGAGTGTGGAGGGTGGGAAGAGGTGAGGAAGAGGCGGTACTTTTTGGTCTATTTCCCGGGCGCGTTCGGATGCGTTCGCTTTGCCCTGATTTCGGCCTCCCGCGCGTCTACTATTCCTTCGGTAATCGGTCTTATTTTTCTCTTATTTCTCCTTATTTCTGTATTCTCTGTATTCTCTCTCTCTCTCTCTCTCTTTATTTCTCTCTCTGGCTCGCTCGCTTTCCCTCTCTCGCACGCTCTGTCTCTCTCTCTCTATCGTGAGAAATGTACCGTACACCCTGGTTATCGTGAGAAATTTACCGAACGCCTGAGAATAATACGCTATAAAATGCTTGCAATCAAACTCTCAATCAATTTCAAGGTCACATGCAATTTTAAATGTATAGGTAGACCCAGAGAGGAAGAGACAGAGAGAGAGAGAGTGTCGTGATAATATAACTATTTTACATATGTATCATATATATGATAAAATAATATATACGGTACATATGTTCCCCACAATCATATAATGCCAAGCACAAATATTCAATCTTTCGTTGTTTGTATTACCGTAAGAAATTTACCGAACGCCTGAAAATAATACGCTATAAAATGCTTGCAATCAAACTTTCAAGCAATTACAAGGTCACATGCAATTATAAAAAGGTATATTGTAGACCACAATCTTCGCCAAGCTTCTTTGTTGCTTGTATTATCGTGAGAAATGTACCGTATACCCTGGTTATCGTGAGAAATTTACCGAACGCCTGAAATAATACACAATAAAATGCTTGCAATCAAACTTTCAAGCAATTATAAAATGTAAATTGTACTTACCAACACCCACACCAGTATGTTTTTCGTCAGGAACGTCTCCATTTTGCTCAATGGTCTGTGCAACATCAACCACAACATTTGCGACACGCAAATTATGCTTGGGGTGAACGCCTATGATCGGCATATTTTCGTCTTCCGAGTCATCCACACTATCAAAACTCTCACCCAGACCTTCCATGGTTTCATTCAACAGCCTATTAGAAAGTTCTGAAGAGTTTAGCATGATATCTAGTTCCTGGGCGGTGAGCCGGGCGTGATAAGTAGGGTGGCGCGACACACTAGGGGTGGCGGCCACCGAATCGGACACGGGCAAATCTTGACCTTCCATTACGGCTGCTTGAGGGTTACTGAGTCATGGTCACACAGTGGGGATGTGTGGGTGGGACCTTGTAGTACACCGCCTGACCACCAGGTTTCGCTTTCCACCTATATTAGGGCGGGAATACGCCCACGGACTTAAGTCGGGCCCCGCCATTTAGTCCAATTTTCTCGATTCGGACTTAAGTCGGGCCCCGATCTTTAACCCGTGGAGCCCCGGCTAGTTTTGTAATGTTTGTTCACCAGAACCCGGCCGGTTTTCAAAAAATGGTTTTATTCCAGAAACAATAGCGAATGGGTTAGGAATGAAGGAAAAACCACGAAAAACCGCTCAAAAAGCTTAAAAAATGGTCCTACAGAGCCCCCGAAAACGTACTTTACAAGAGTAAAAAATTGAAGGCAATTACCCCCAAAAAACAGGTTATTGCGCGCTCACGCGCACGCACATGGACTTTGAGAGTTTTCAACCATCGGCACGGTTGCGTGGGATACGTACACAGTTCCCATACAAATCTGAGCCCTCTTGAGTGGCTACACCTGAGGTTACGGTCGGCGCAATTAGGGTGACGCGTCAGGCGCGTCTCTGGGGCTGTGCGTTACATACATCGCCGACGCGTCAGACGCGTCGCTGGGGCTGTACGGGTTAAGGGTTAAATAATTACCATTCCTAACGAATTTGTCAAAGTGCAAATCTATAATAAAGCAAAGCTCTGAATATACTAAATCTAAAGGCAAATTGGTATACAAAGTTGAAAAGTCGAAGCTATGTAGAGGTAACTTTCGGCATGGTATTTATTTTATCAATAACTTCTAAAATTGTCAACACTCCAATAATAGTTAATGCTAGTTCTTCTCATGATGGTATTACAATATCGTTTATGAGTACTTTTAATGTATTTTAAGCAATTTACGACTTGTTCTGACAGAGTTTTAGTGGTAGCAAATTTTCCTCCGGCAATAAAGCGATATTTATAAGGTCTTTTATGAAATTTAGGTAACATGTATAATTTTGCAATGCACTTGTTCTTATCGGAAAGTTTAGTATCAAATGGTACATTTTTTCTTGTTATGTTCATCGATTATTTATCAATATACAAATGATTTTGAATTTCATTAATAGAATTACAAATATGTTTACGTAATATGTTACCTTTAATGCCTAATTCTTTCTTCATGTTTTCAAGATAAAACTTCTTACATGTGAAGCTATAATTATTGCTAGCTTTATCTACTGTAGTGATTACAAAATGTTTATGTAAATTTATTAAATCAGCTTTAAGCTTATTGTAATTATAGTCTACACAATCTGAAAGATTAAATTAATTTTTAAGCGAGAACATTTTAGTTTAATTAACTTAATTAATAATTTAGACCATGCTTCTAGCTCTCTCGCATCGCAGCGCACAATTTTTAACAATTTATCTTTTAATTTATTGACTGAAAAAACAATATATTTTAAAATGTTGTCCCATGTTACTTTATTATTCCCTATTCTAAATTTAAACCCTTTACGACATAGCTCCGCTAATTTGTCGTTTGCAAAATGTTTAACTAGTTCTACATCACCTGTTAATATGTGACATATCGAACTATAAATGAACTTTGCTAATGCATCACGTCTGCTAGCTGGCATATCCATGACTCTTTCACATACGCAATCATTATTATTGAAAATATCATTTTCTGAAAGATTTCCTAAAACTTTATTATAATTACAAATAATAGACCCAACAGTTCGTTCATATAAATACACTATTAATGGTTTGAAATCTTTACAACCATCTGGTAATATGGACTTAACTTTCTTTGAATTAATAAGACTATTAACATTAATTTTGTCTAAAATTTTAGAGGAATAATTTAAAGTGGATAAAACTTTATCTTTAATAGGGTTATCTTTGGATTTCTTAGAATTAGCTCTGACATATTTAAATACTTATATTGTAATACTCAAAACTGCCTTAAGCAGGTTTTACTTTATGTCACTGAATAAATATGTCAGCATTAGTAAATACTATTTTTCGGCATAGTATTTATAAGTAACATTGATATACACTTTAACCTATAACGCCATATAGTTTGCCCAAGCCTTAGCTAAATAGCAATTACTGTGGTATACAGAAACAAATTGTCAGGGTCCTCTCCTAGGTCTGAGTGTTGTTTATAATTATTAATTTAGTTTAAATAGACGGAATTACTCAAACTTTATCTAAGATTCAACTAAACAAATTTGCTTTCGGAATCCAAAGATCAGTACAGCTCAGTCAGGATTAGTAAAAAAAGTACATGTTGTGTGGGTGAATAATAATATGTATTAGTTACCTAGCCGAATTATTGACTTTTGTTGATGAAATGATTAATGCTTCTGTGTAATAGGAGAGTTGAGTGTGATGGTCAGGTACATCCACGTGCAGTGGTAACTGGTATATAATTTAAGTGAATAATGCTGTTATATATATTTACTAATATGAAGTACCGAGTCAATACAATTCTTAAATCAATGTTAAGTTTTCGTATTATATAAATTAGTTTACCAGCTTCTTCTGCAGACAACTATACTCAACATCACACGGAGCAGTTTCCTGCTAAGGCACATTTTTGATAATGGGCACTAGCAGTATCTGTTCCGGCTTGCACATCTACGAGGAAGTCTTCTACTTCCTCGTAGATGTGCTCTTCTTTGTTGGCCTGGGGTTCAAGGACGCTGGCCGTGCGGACGTCATCGTAGTGTTGCTCCGTAGTGGTCCAAACAGGGTTACGGATGGTGACTGGGACTGGTCCCGTCGGGAGTGTCGGTACTGGACGCAGGATCGTTTGTTCTCTACAG